>SNQN01002029.1:55560-74763 GCA_008642245.1 Bassia scoparia | reverse complement strand
GTTCATGCAATCCTACCTCATCTTAAATCAGGGCCAGATTGCATCTCACGTTTCCATTTTAGGATAGCTTTCCATTTGATCCTTATATCATATATATTATATATATATAAGTATATATTTATAATATATATAATAATAAATGTGAATTTTCCATAAAAATGCCACATTCAGGAAATTCGTGCACAATTCACTATAAAAGTTGCACTCCTAGTCGTCCATCTTAAAAATCAAGGCCAGATGCATTCTCACATTTCTCATTTTAAAGTACTTTCAGTGGATCCTAACCATTATATACTATATATATATATATATATATAGTATTAACTTCCCCGGTATCAAATTAAATGCAACAAACCAAATTCACATATTTCGAGGTTGAAAATTTTAACGAATAACTGAGGAATTAATCAAAATAATTTTTGTTTACCTTGTTAAACCTCAATCTCAAAAATACGTGAAAATTTACATGTTGCGTTTCAATTTGATACGGATGAAAGTATATACGAGTATTTGTGTTTTGAAGATAGCCAATGTCACATATCACATAATCATTTTCATGTATTAACTTTTTTTTTTTGGTATCTTTGTTACGAAACTCCACTTCAAAAAGTAGACTTGTGATCCAAACTAGCATGAAAGTTGAGCAACCAGTTTCAGTTAATTTTGTTTATTTACATTATTTTTATTATGCCACTTAACATAACATTGAAAAAAATTAAATCGAAACGTATGTGAAATTTAGGATTAAGGGTCGAAAAAACAGAATCGAACGCAGCCACAACACCAGACAAGTATACCAAAGCACTAATCTCTATTATATTAAGCAAACGGCGGAGCAATGATGTCGCCCTCTTTGAAAATACTTTTCTTACCTTTACTTCACAAAAACAAAGCGTTATTACATATAATGTTTCAATGACTTTTAATTATATTAAGTGTAATAAGGAAGCTTGACTCAATTATTTGTTGAAGGAGCGAAATTATTGCTAAAAATAATTGATATGAACGTGCTAATTTAAGACATATTTTCATCGATTTATTATCAACTCAAATTTATATTGTTCTTTCTAGCTACACAATTTGATTGAAATAACAATATATTCTCCATTTATTGAAGTACATGTTCATTATTTTTATTCTTTATGTTAGGTCGAGTAATGCATTTTATCACCAATTAAGACTCATAATTAATTTGCAAAAGCTCTAATTTCCTTCTTAAATTCTATTTGATCAACCTCTTTCCAAGTTGTAATGGTGGTAAGAACAATTCCTAAAATGTTGTGTCTTTATGGAGAAAAACATAAATTTGGAGCTAAGATTGTTTTCAATGAAGATAAGGTGTCAGCACTTCATTCCCAATAGAAATTAAGAGTTTTTCCTATTTAAATTACACTAAAAATTCATTACCATTCTACCATTTAATCCAATAACAAACGGGGCGTTAATATCTCACAAATCTTCGCGTGTTGTGGTTCTATTTCGCATGCTTCCTCTACTTATTTTTCACTTCTGTATGTCTTGTGGAAGTATGTTTACACTGCTAAATCAAATCGACAATACCAAGAAGTATGTTACTCAAAGCTTCGCACTGCTTGACATCCTGAGTGGCATAAAAGATGATTTTGCATCCTCATACCAAAATACTCCCTAGAACATCTCCTTCAAGTACTTGGTATGTTCTGCTTCACAAATCTCCACCTCAATACTGAATCCACTTTTATCTATAATAGTGTACACAGCGGGGATGGCACGCGCGGGGAGAACCTCTGCACTGCAACGGGCTGGGCGCCGGACGCCGTAGCCGTGCCAGGGACGCGTGGGAATTCAGACAAGGGGCATAGAGGGCGTGGGCCTCGCGAAGCACCAAAGGTCGGGCAAAAAGCGTCAGGGGGCTAGCAAGGAGTGGGAGGGAGGAAGCTCGGGCCGCAAGCCGACCAAGGGGAGGCACAGGGGCCGCGACAGCCACAGCAGGGGGGAGGCACATGGGGCGGGGGAGAGGCCGGCGGGGGAGGGAGCAGGGGGCGGAGAGGAGGAGAATGGGAAGGGCAGACACACGGGAGCTGGAGGATGGGGGGAGGGAACCCGGCGCAGCGGCGGGCCGCCGGCCCCAGGGGGACAAAGAGACAGGGACAAAGGGCAGAAAGGGGGAGGGAGAAAAGGGGAGGAGGGGGGGAGACGAAGGGGGGGGACACTGGGGAGTAATGAGGGAGAGAGGGAGGGGAGGGAGGGGCGGGAGAGGAGGAGCCCAGGAAAACAAGCGGAGGCGAAGCGCGAGAAGCGGCAGGCGGGCGGGAGGGGGCAGGGAGGGGAAGAGGCCGACCGGGCAAGGGGACGGGGGGAAAATGGAAGGAACCGGAAGAGCGGCAGGCAAGGAACGGACAGCGAGGAGGCCGAAGGCGCACAAACGCACAGAAGGGAGGGGGCGAGGGAGAGGCGGGAACACGAGGGGCAAGAGGGGAACAAGGTTGGAGACGGAGGGCGGGGGGGGAGGCGAGAGAGGGTACGGGTAAGGAGGGGCTGCAGAAGGGGAGGGGAAGGGCGGGGACGGGGCCACAGGAAGGAAAGCGGGGAGATGGGCGCGGAAAAAAAGCAGGGACGGGTAGGCCGAAGAAAGAACAGGGGGAGGGGAACGGACAAAGGGGGCGGAGACGTGGGACACGAGGGGCGAGACGAGAGAAAGAAAAGACCCGAAAACACAGAAGGAAGGGAATGGCAGGGAAAAAAGGAGGAGGGGGACGAAGAACAGGGAGCAGGAAATAGGCATCGCACGCGACAGAACTAGGAAAAGAAAGAGACAAGCAAAAAGGAAAAAAAAGGGAAGGGGCAAAACCGAAAAGGGCAAGACCAAGGGACCAGAGCAAGAGGGGAAGGCAAAACAAGGACGCCGGAAGGGAGGGAGAGAGAGGAAGGAGGCCGGAGGGGAGAGAGGACAACAAGAAAAAAGCCGACGGGAGCAAACAGGCGGCAGCGAAAACCCGCAAAACCCGGAGGCGGGCGCGGCGAGGGGACGGGGCGCACGGGCCGGCGGCGAGCGGGGAAAAGGGGCGCCGACAAGGGGGCAGGGGGCGCGCGCCCCGCGAAGGAGCGAGACCAAAGGACAAAGGCCAGGACCAGAGGGGGGCAAGACAGGGGGGCAAGAGATGTGGGAGGGGAGGACCACACGAGCAGGGCAGGCCAGGACGGGGCAGGGCAGGGGAAGCGAGGGAAGGAGGGAAAGGGGAGGCGAGCACACTGAGCCCAAGGGGGCGAAGCCAGCGGCAGGAAGGGACGGGAGACCCAGTAGCGGCGGCAAACAGGGGGACAAAAGGAGGACCAGGGGGGGGCCAGGCGCAAAACGGAGGCGGCCGAGAGGAGCCGGGCAAGCAGACGGGGGGGAGGGCAGGGGGGCAACAGGGGGGAGAAGAGGACGAGGAGCAAAGCGGGGGTCCAGATAGGGAGGAAAAGGCAGCGCCCAGGTGCAGCCGCAAAAGGGACAGGAAAAAAGCTGAGGAACGCGGGCAAAGGGCCGGGGGGAAGGAAAAAGGGAGAAGGCCGGCAGGTCCGGAGCACGGGAGGGGCGGGGGGGCAGGTGACCGCGCCCACGGGGCGGGACGGAGGAAGGGGGAGAGGGCAGGGGTCGGGCAGGGGAAAAGAGGACGGAACAAGGACCGGGCGCCGGCGGGGGTGGGGGGGAGGACGAGCGCGCCAGACAAGAACCAAGGGGGACCGGCGCAGGGCGAGGTAGCCACAGGGGCGAGCAGAGAACGGGAAGCAGCGGGGGGAAGGACGAGCAGCGGCGGGAGAGGGAGAAGAGCGAGGAGGGAGGGCGCAGAGCGGGGCCGGCCGGGACAGCGGCGCGAGGCGGAGGGAGAAGGCGGCAAAGGGAGAGGGACGGCGGCCAAGGGGGCGGCAGAGACGAAGGAAGCGGACGACAGCGGTGGGTGAGGGGCGCGACCGGGGAAAGGAGGGGAGGCCGGGCGGCGAAAAACGGCAGGAGAGAGGGGCAGCGCGGAGAGAGAAAAGGACCAGAAGACGGGAGGGGGGGGGCCAGAGCCAGGAGGGACACAGAAACGCAGAACACCCGCAGAAACCACGCGCGGCGAAAATGCGGCGAAGAGGGGGAGACGAAGGGAAGCCCGGCGCAGCACACCGAGAGGGGAGCGAACCAGCGGCAGGGCGCGACCCAATAGGATGCGGCAAGATGGCAGGAGGGAGGGGCAGAAAAGGGGAGGGGGAAGGAAGAGCGACGGTAGGCGCAAGCCCCCCCCCCCGCCAAGGGCGGGGCGACAGCAGCGGGAGAGACCGAGACAAAGGGCCGAGGAGGGCGGAAGGGGGGAGGGGGGAAGCAGGCCAGCCAGGGGAAGGGCAGGGGCAGAGGCGCAGCAGAAGGAGAGGCGCGGGAGGCCGGGGGGACCAGAGGGACCGGAAGGGGAAAACCGGAAGAGGGGAGAAAAGAGCCGCACCAAGGCGGCGGGGGGGGAAGCAAAGAGGGAAAGCGAAGGAGAGCGGAGAAGAAGGGACAGGGCAACCACAGAAGCGCGAGAGGAAAGGTAGACCAGGCGGCGGGAGAAGGCGGCAACCGCAAGAAGCCAGCAGACCGGGGCGACGGAGAGGGAAACAGGGGACACCGGAAAGGGGGCGCCCCAACGAGGAAGCCGGGAGGAAACAGACCGCGGGCAGCGAGGGGGCGACGCAGAAAAGAGGCGGGGAACGGCACAAAAGGGGGAAAGACGGGAGGGCAGACGCGAACAAGGGAGCAAAGGACAAAGAAAAGGAGGCAAAACAGGCGGGAGGAGGAGGAAGGAGGGGCCGGGAGGGGGCGGGGCGAGGGGAGGAGGGAGAGGGGTGACGCCATGGAAGGCTCCTTTGTTGGTGCAGGCTATGTGCGGCAAGGGGGCGGAGGCACCCGGAGGGGCAGAGAGGGGGCGAGTGGCGACAGGGGGCGAGGAGGGGAGGAAGGGGGGAGACGTCGGAGAAAAGAGCCAAAAAAGACACAGACGCAAAAAAATAGAGCCGTATAAGTACGGGGAACCCGGCAGAAACGCGAACGCCGGTCGGGAGGCAGTGGGGCGAGGGGCGGCGATAGCAAGGGAAAAGCAGTCGAAGGTAAAAGCGGTGGCTGAAAGCAAAATCAAGCGCGAGGGGGGGGAAAAAAAATGAGAGACGCCAGAGGGTCGGCGAGACACGCAAGAGGCCGGTCGTAGTATGACTGCAATGCGCCGTCGCGTTTGAGAGACGATGGGGGTGCCCGACCCGCGGGGGGGCCCGCGTGCCGGCTAAAGACAGGCCGGACCGGTTGCGTCAGGCCGAACACAGCTACGAGGGGCAAGCACTGGCGAGTCGGGCGCGCCGGGGCGCGAACGGACGAGGCGGTTTGTCACGCGCGCAAAGACACGCGAACACAGGCGTGGGCGGGAGGACGATTAGCATGCGGGCTTGGCGATGTGCAACAAGCGAAAAGAAGGGGAGAAAGCGAAGACCGCACTCTGAAAACAGCGGGGGGCACGCGGGGGAAGGCCGGGGGGCGTCGCGTAAGGGGAGGAACCGCGAGTGAGGGCGAGGGGCAAGGAAAGAAACAGGGAGAATCGCACCGGGGAATGGTTGATGCAGGGAAAGAGGGTAGGGGGGCACGCAGGTGCAAATGGCGGGGCAGGAACCCGGAGGAGGGGAGGAGCAGCAGCGGGCACAAGGGCTAGGTGGAGCAGCAGCGGGAGGGGCAAGACGAAACAGGGGGCGGGGGCGGAGGAGGAAGGCGAGAAAAGGATCGGCGCGGGGAGGGGTGTGGCGGGATATCAAGGGGGGAGGCGGCTTTTTTTGGGACAAGGGAGAAGGACACCAGAGCGAGGCAGCAGGCGACGAACCGGGTGGGGCAGGTATGTTGGGATGAGAGAGTATTTTGAGAGAGAGGAGAGAGTAGAGAGAAGAGATGAGGCTGAGCACACGGGGTATGAGAGGCTTTGGAACAATGACCGGTAGCATATGGGAGGAGCATCTTGGAAAGGCAGTAGAAGCAGGGTTTCCGACCGGGGGCGGAGCACCGGGGGAAAGGGTATCTTAAACAGTGCAAACGATGCGCCGGGGCCAGGAGAGAATGCAGGGGGTACGGAAGCGCAAACCCACCGTAGGATGAGGCGGCGGGCAAAGGCAAAGCGAGAAGGGGGGCGGAGGCAAGGTGTTGGATGGGACATTGTAGGGATACGACTAAGGAGACCGAGAGAGCCGCGACAGGCGTCGCGGAGGGTGTGACGGAGTCCAAGCGCGGACCAGGGCCCGACCCACACGGGGGGAACGGACCGAGGGGGGTTTTTGGCCTATCTGAGTGGGGCACCCAGGGGCGCGGGCGGCGGATGAAACAGAGAGCACGGGGGCGAGCCCCGCAAGGCTGACGCACACCCCACTCGGCACGAGGGACGGAGGCCTAGGGTCGCGAAGTCCAGGTCACGGAATCGGAGGCACGCTTCCCCTCGAAGAGGCGGGGGAAGCCGGACAGGGGGGTGCGACGGCACGGGTAGAAGCACCCAGGGCGGAGGGGACAACGGAAAGGCGCGGAGGCCCAGAGGGCAGAAGCAACGGTGGAAGGGGGCGGGGACCCGTCGTCAGGGGAGGGCGGAGATTGTAGGCACCGGGGCAAGATGGGGCATTGGTTGCGAGGCGCGATAGTTAGCCTTCTGTGATAGGTTGTATGTGGGGGAGCGGGGTGGTGCATGGGGGGAGGGAGTCCACAGGGCGAAGGGAGGCGAGCCCGCCAGGGCCGCGGAGGCAGGGGACGAAGGCGGGGAGGAGAAGGGAGCTCTGGCCAGACAGCACCAAGTGGGGGGGGAAAGGGGACCCAGCGCGCACGCGGAGGCAGTGGACACGAGCGACGTGACCAAGCCGGACCGTAGAGTGGCGGAGAGCCGACTGCTGAAGGGAAGAAAGGGAGGGGGGGGCAAGCAACGGGCGTGGGAACGGGGGACGCGGCAGGCAGGCCAAAGGCTGGGCACCACCAACGAAGCCAGCTGCTTGAAGCGAGTGGGTGTCAAAGACTATGAAGGGACAAGCCAGTGAGGTCTCCAGGGCAAGAAGCTAGGGCAAACGGCTAAGGCGAGCCCATAGCCTAAGTAAAGCGGGAATGTCGGACGGAGAGCGATCCGGGGAACCGGTAAAGCCGAAAGGAGGGCAAGCACCGGAAGTCAGGCCGGTCGCGGAAGGAGGGGCAGGCAGGCCAAGGGCAGGCAACCGTGAAGCGGAAGAGGGCAAGGCAAGGGTTCACCCAATGAGGCCTTGGAAGCGGAAGGAGGGGCGCGGTGTCAACTGGCAAGGCGAAGAACCGTGAATTACGTGATACGTAGGGCGCTGCAGCGACGCAACCCGAGGAACGGGGGGCAAAGGTCTTGAGCCCGTGCAAGGGGCTAAGGTGGCGGAGGGCGATTAGTGATGGGCCGGAATGGCGGAAGAGGCTCTATGCGAAGGGGAAGCGGGCGCGGGTCTGAGCGACCTGTTATATATGCAGAAGGCTTAGCCCAGGCAAGGCTAGGGTGCGAGGAGGCCGGAGGGTCTTAATCTCGTTTAATGTTCGTGTAGTTGTAGGGGGGGCGGAAGAGGGGCAAGTTGAGCCAGCGGTTGGTGGGCTGGGGTGTGGCGAAGGGGAAGTGCGGTAGGTCTTAGCAAGAGAGTCAAAGACGCGCAACGGGCGCGGGGGTCCGGAGATAGTTGAGGAATTTCTTTTAAATTTGAATTGTGCCAAAACCCGTTACGCTGCGCTCGTTTTTACTCTATATGATCTATCTGTGTCTCTATATGTGGCTAAACACTTGCGTTTTTTTAACACAGTTTTTGGTCGGAACGCTAGGCGAGAAAATGGGTATGTGCGGAAGGCGCGCCGGTAGGCGTCCAAGAAAAGAGGTCTTGTGTTGGGTGAGCGGAAAGCCAATTGAGGACCCAGGAAATAACCGCGCGTTGCGGACGTGGATGTAAAGAAGACGTACTGCGGAGCCCACCACGCCGCCGCCGATAAAGATGGGCGGATAATAAGGGTGGGGAGCAACGAGAAGAGGGGGCGAAAGGCAGGGCAGAGGGCGCGGGGGCGGTGAGGAAGGAAGGGCCAGCGGCCGAAGAGGGTGGCCTAGCACGGAGGGGCGCCAATGGGCAAGGAACGGAAGTACCCAGAAGACCACCGCCGTTCACGGGCAAGAGCGCATAATTGGGCCTAAAGGATAGGTAGTCATAAAGATTCGAGGCACGGCTAAGAGAGACGGTCTCCGTAGACGGGGACACCCAGCCTAGCCAGGGGGGCAAGACGCCGGAAGCAAGCCAAGCGCGAGGTCGGGATAGAAGGCAAACACGAGGGGCCGAAAGCGAGGACGTGACAAGGCCCAGCGGCGGTGGCCGGGCTGCCGGGACATCGAGAGGCCACCAAGCAAGGGGAGACGAAAAGGGCGCGACGGGCGAGAGGGGGAGGTAGGAAGAGTGCCGCTGCAAAGGACAAGCGAGCCGATTAGGAGAAGAGGTCAGGGCGCTTAGGCAGCAAGAACTGGCAGCCCAAGGAGCGAGAGCCCCGCATAGTGGGCTAACCCATGTGATGGCTAGTACGTGGCGTCGTGTACACAGTGTGGCCGCCTTTTAGGAGGTATATGTGCTTAGCGCAGGATAGTGATTAGTGGTTATCTGTGGGGCGTGAACAGAATTGGCGCGCGGGTGTTTTCTCTAATCATTCGAGCAAGGTCAGCTCCGACTTTAGTTACCTTTAAGGGATCTATATCTCGTCGGAAACATGCTCGGCGCGTGGCAACAACAGCGCGCTGAGGTTCCACCTAAGGACTAGGTGGCCTAGGGCTAGAGCGGGTAGGAGCAGGTCCGGGGATTGAGAGGTAACTGCCCAAAAGGTTTAGTGCCGGCGCCGAGCGGACTCTCCCGCCAGAGCCGGCATGGACAGATAAGCGTAGAAGGGGAGCCAAGGCGTAGTGGAAGGGCCACCAAGGAAGGGGGCACACCACGGAGAAGGTGCAGCGGGGGACGCATAGGAGGCAAGAGAGAGGGGGTGAAGGAGTGGGCGCCGCCGCAGGTCCTCCATCGCGAAGGAGTAATGCCACAGGCACACCAGCCACGGGCGTAAAACCAGGAGGCACCCCAAGGCTGTGGGGCAGGCGAGTCGGCGCTGGCGCGCCGAGGGAGGCAGAAGGCCGGAGGCCAAGCTGCGAAGCGGTGGCAAGGCACGGTGGCGGGGAGGCGATGGGAGGCGGGGAAAAGAAGCCTAGTGGTGGGCCAGGGTTTGGCAGCAATGGAATAAGGATGCAGGGGGTGGGGCCAATTGAGGAGCGAAGGCGATGCAAGGCGCACCACGCAGTGGCCACAAGGGGGGAAGCGTAAGACGAGGGGAAGGAGGAAAGGATAACACAGGCCCAAGAGAGGCCGGCGGCACAGCGCCAGCAAAAGGACCCCGCCCGGCCAGACCCGGGGGCACAGCAGAAGCAAAAAGCCCGGGCAACCGGGGGGAGCCACAAACGACGAGCAGGTGAGGGGCCGAGCGGGGGGCAGCACCCACATGCGAACCGACCCGGGGGACCAACATCGGGGCGGAGGAAAAACACGGGCAAAAAAGAAAAGGAAAAAGGCAACAGGGCCAAAAAGAAAAAAGAAAAAAAAGAGCACGAAAGGCAAAGCAAGGCCTAGGAGACAAAAGGAGCAAAAAGGCAAAGCCAAAGCGCAAGCCCAGAGCAAAGAAAAGCTAATGGAGGCCAAAGAAGCACACGGCGCTGACCGGGGCCGGCACGGCAGAATACAGCATGAGCCCGGGGGCAACCCTGGCAGTAACCAACAGCCGCACTATACAACCACAAAAACCCGCGCACACGAGCAGGGGGCAGCAGGCATAGCAGAACGACGGGGGCGGAGGCCGGAAGAGAGTCGGAGGAAGCCGCGGCGCAGGGTTCGAAATTAATACCGCAGGGGCAACGTTGAAAGCGGGGAGCCGGGGGAGGGGCGTGGACGGGCGAAGAAGTGTGAGCAAAGGGGGGCCAGGGTCGAGAACCGAATTCAGAGACCAGGCGGGAATCCTGGACTAGCAGGATTGCCACCGCGCAGCGTATCCACAGCGGGGACCCGGAGCCACAAAGGTGGATCCCGGGGAGGGCGCTAACCAGAGCGACAGGCAGAGGGTTGGACCGGAGTCACTGACCGCACGCAAGACCCAAAAAAAGGAATAGCCACACGACCGTGGGGGTATACAGCGGGGGGGAAGCATCCTTATTCATCTAATTGCGCGCGACCGGCCCCGGAGGGGACGCGAAAGTCCCTGGAAACCACGGTGGGCGTCATTATAGTGGCGCAGGGGGCGCTATGTGGTGGTCTGCTATGCCTCTAAGGACCAAGGGGGGGCGGCGTGGACGACCGAGGCCGAGGACGTGGTCAAGCGGGGCGGCAAAGTGGAAGCAGGGAAAAAGCACGGGTGATCCTCTGGCGCGGCCAAGTATAGTCATCTTGTCGTCTGCCAAGGGGAAGGCCAATATGCACGGTCCGGGCAAACCAAGAGGCGCGGCCGAATAGCAATCGCGGCGCGAAGGCTGACGCGGCAAATGACACGCGGCAAGGTCACGGGGACGAGGAGTGAGAGACGCGTAGGAGCGTGCCGGGGAGGGCGGAAACCAGACGATGAGATGAGGGCACGGGGCGTGGGCGTAACCAGGACCGGACTTAAGCCGGCAGATATAGCGAGGGGCAGAATAGAAGACCTAGTTGGGCACCCGCGAGAAGCTGAAAGCTCGGAACGGAGGATCAGCGTCCGTCCATTTTTAGATCCAGGTGATATAGGGCAAGGTCAAGGCCTGCGAGCAGGATAACAGACGTTGTAGGCGCGACCGGCAAGCCAGACGGAGGGGACACGGACCCGCCGCGAGCATGGCAAAACAAGCCGCAGGGCAAAGGCAAAGGCGCAGGCAATAGCAGGGAGTAATCAGACCGAGACAAGACATCGGGCGATTGAGCAGGTCGAGAACTCAGACCGATACGGAGACGCGGGCACGTCAAGGACGCGGGTCAAGCATGTGGAAACCAGACCGTAGACTAAACCCGGTGTCAAAGGCAAAGCGCGCGCAAAGCAGGGCCAAATACTCAGACGAGCCACTGTTGATGCGAGGCTAGTAAAAGAAATATTTTAAAATCAAAAAAGGAAAAAAGGGGAATTTTCAAAACCTAAAAAGGGTCAAGTACCAATGTACCATGTATCAAGATTGTAAGTCAAAACCAATTACTCCGTAAGTTATTTAATAATATATTATAGATATTTCCTTATGTTAGAGGTTACAAAAGAAAAAATCCTTACTTTGAATCAAACATTCTTCACGAAAACCCTCAAAACCCTTATGTTCTTTCTCGTCGAGTGGTGGCGTCGGCTCACTGGTGGCCTTCGTCTAGCTTTTAAAATGGTCGCCGACAAGTGGGCATTTTCTCTCTCCCCTCCGAATTGGTAGTTGATTTTATCGTCGGTCTATCAACGTGTCTTTACCGCTACCACTTTGTCTTCTTCCCATCCACGCGCTCGCCCTCGAGGGTTGGCTTTGGCTAGGGGTTAGGTTGTTGTTGTCGTTGGGGTCGGTCAA
The DNA here is from genome assembly GCA_008642245.1 of Bassia scoparia. Taxonomy (NCBI): domain Eukaryota; kingdom Viridiplantae; phylum Streptophyta; class Magnoliopsida; order Caryophyllales; family Amaranthaceae; genus Bassia; species Bassia scoparia. The sequence continues at coordinate 63,208 of SNQN01002029.1, read as the reverse complement.
CATTGGTGGTGTTAATTAGCGGCTTCTAGATCGACTGCTTTCTTGAGGATTTATTTTGTTTTTTTCCCGTTTTTCTTTGTTTTTTCTGCTCCTAGTTTTGTTTTCGTTCCTCGAGTTGTGTGGATATTCATCACTTATTAATGTGTTGGGTTATCGTCTCATTTTGCGGGAGTTTGGTGGTGGGACTTGGGTCTTCACGAGTCAAAATTCTGGAGGTGGTGGCTAGGTTTGGTCTGTTATTGGATTTGGAACGGTTCTTAGACTTAGGTACTGCCTGAATCGCGACTTTTATTTGGAGGGAGCAGTTTTACAATTTTGTTTTCTCTCGTTGGCGTTGAGCGACTCTTACGTGCAATAGTTTCTATGGATACTTTGTCTCCTGGGTCTTTAGTTTTTGTCCAATACATTTGCCCCTTGTGGTGGCTTATAGTTTTGTTTGTGTTCTTCTAGATTTTAATCTATGGAGTTAGATTTTATAGGTAGTGTGTTATGGGTTTCATTGACTGTGAAGATCCGACCTCCTTAGTTCGATTGTTGGGGATAATGTTTAATTGACTCTACAAGCATGGTTATCCAATTAACTTTACATAAGTTATTATGCCGAATTTGCACGAACTCATAGGACATATTTCTTCGGATGGAGATTTTCTTTAAGGCTTTCTTGGTTCAAAAACTTGAACAATCATCTGATAAGATGTATGTCGTCATTTTTTGGATACGTATATTTGTACTTGTCAATTAGATTCTGCAGAATTTGATTGTAAGTGCCGTTTGACTTTTCTACATTAATGAAATCTTTTAATTTTCGTGTCAAAAAAAATATGTTAAAAGTTACAAAATGGCTGATGATCGATTATCATCATCTTTACTTTCAATTTGGACCCATGTCATTTTGATTATATTCAAATATATTTATTTATTTGTATTAATTTAAGGTAAGTTTATTTCTTTATTTTTTTTAAAAAAATAATGTAAACTTAAATTAAAAATGTTGATCAACTATGATTTATTGTTATATTTCTAGTGTTAAAAAAAGGATGTTTTGTCAGAAACCCCCACAACTTATGAAGGTTTTGTCAGAAATCCCCTTACTTTTATTTTATTTTACAAAACCCCCACGACTTTGGCAACGTTATGGGTAGCACCCCCACATTGTCTTTTYCGTTAGATTTCTCCGTTAAATCCCTTAAAGCGAGCCCCACCACACTCTTAAAAATGATTGAAATGTCATTTATACCTCATTTAACTCCCCCAACACTCTTCACGCATTCTCTCTAATCAATGGCGGACCAAAATCATCCTCAACAACAATCCTACTCAACAACATCAACGAATTCGCCTTGTAAAAAAAAAAAAAAACATAAACGAATTCGCGTTATTCCCTCAACGTACAACACAATCATCATCAAATGAAGATTAATTGCGACGACGCAACCTCAAGAGCAGCAGCAACAACAACAATCATTAGAGACAAATTGGGTGCTTTTGATTGTAATTTGGCATCGCTTTGTGATCACACTCAATTGGAGGGCTTTAATAATGGCGTTTTCTCTTATATTGTTGTTCATGCTATGGGTTCCACTTACCATCTTCATCGACTATTTATTCTTTCTACCAAACTAACGCAGATTGCAAATTATTATGGAAGACGGTCTAAATAAATTACAAGACATAATAAAATATCTTTGGCAATCGTGTGACAGTCTCTAGATTTGAGGTCTCATGCTCAATGAATCTAGTGTATATCACATCATGACATTCATCACTTAAGTTAGCAAGCGTAAGTTTGGGTAGTTTTGATTGTTTTGAGCTTTTTATTTCAAGTTTCAAAGGGTTGCAAACTTATCTTGTAAGAGAGTGTCTTTGTTCTGCGATGCATCTCAAATTATAAGGTTTTAGCTCCGGTATCTTCGTATCTAATTACAACTAGATTTGATGCACGCGATGCAGTGCTTGCATTTATTTTTTTTAAAAAAATTTTTACGTGATGGGGACAACCATTATAAGTAATCATATCATAGGTTAGTTGTAAACTATATTTAAGCAACCGATGGTTCGTTGTGGTCAATTTAAAATTATAAAAGTGTACAGAGCAAAGTATGTTAATTATGAAAAAAATCAGTATTAGTATAGCTTTCAAATAACTAATGGCGCCGATTATATGATTTTCAAATTTTCGAGTGCAATTTTTTTTCCTTCAATTGTCTCTCGACCAGAGATGAAACAAGATTAATTACATTGACATACAAAATAATATTAATTGAATTACATATCAAATAATAGATATTTATTCATATGATTTTCAAAATAATTTGCATGCTCTCATCATTACTTGATATGTAGAAAAAATAGTATATCACAATGGTGATTAATGTATTATATATTGAATACATACTAATTAACTTAAATTTTTTCAAATAATTTGCAATCTCTTGTGATATCACGAATAAATTAGCTCACATCTAATTAATGTATTTTATTTGAATGTATTTATCAATACATTAAATGTAAATTTCCTTTTTATTTAGACACAAGAAAAATATAGCAGAAAGTTATATTTTTGTAATTAAGGGCAATTAAGTATTTTACTACTTAAGAGGTATTTTCGTTCTTTTAATAGGGACCACCCATTGCTCTCCCCCTTGGCTCTATCTATATTAAGAGTTGTAAGCTATATTAAACTACCTCCGTAAAAAGATAGATGTTACTGACAATTTTGAAAAAATATTTATCAAGCTATCACATTTATTTATTATCGAAAGAGTGTAACATTATTTGTTAGCGAGAGAGTAATTGTTCATAACTGGATTAATTGTTAGTTTAAGTTGACGTTCGAATATTATAAACAATTGTGTCGTAAACAAAAATGTTATTTTGTTTGTTTACATGATAATAGAAAAATATTCAATTATGTTGTTTCATACTACCAATTCATGCTTATTTAGACGACTACCGTAGCGCAAATAGTTTAAGTCATTGTCATGATTAAACATGCATGCTATATGCCCAGTTATGCTATGACTTGAATGCAAACATAAGAGAAACGAAGATTGACAAAAACACAAAACACCACATTTACATAGTTCGGCTTCAGAAAGTGTTACACTTACGTCCGCACAGAAGGTTTACATTGGTTTGCCGAAATGTGTCATCTACGTCCAGCAGGGAAGAGGAAGGGAGAAATTTCTTAGAATTTTATTTGGAACTATTCGGAAAATTCAGAATCAATTTTGGCTATTAAGCTACAAAAAATTAGAGTGTGTAAATTACTCCTAAACAGAAAAATTGAATAAGACCCAAGATACCCCAATAGAAAACTTCAACCAAATAGATTTCGAGCTTCATACAAATCCTAACTGCCTAAGACTCTTTTTATAAAGGAATAAAATAACATGTCTTTTGTGCTATTCTTCGGAGTGTGGGGATCATGATATAAACTTACTCTATTCAATGTGGGATTCCAAGGCATATCTATACGCTTAATATATATGTTACACCATTGGACCAAATGGAAGTGATAGTTCTTTCGTTAATATAAATAAAATATCTACATAACGTCGATAAATCAAATGATTTACCGATTAATAAAACAATATAGGAAGTAGCAATTAGACACTACCAACAAAAGGACAAGAATTATGTTTTTTCTTTTTTTAAATTGATAGAACATACAATTTGAGAAGTTGTTGAATTTTCCCAAAAAACGAAATAATTATTGGCCCATATAAGATTAGTTCTGTTTAGTAGAGAATTAAGACAAAAGAATTGGATTGGGAATATTTGGGAGATACATATTTGCATACCCTTATAAAAAGGCAAAGTCGCAAAAATGATCCCCACAGTGTTGGGGTGTGTTGGCTCCCTAGATAGGCAACTATATGACCAGAGGGAGGAGACAGAACTTATCTGCTCAGTCGTTCATTTTGCTCCAACGCAATTATTGGCTCTCTAGTCTTCTAATAACTCGATCATTTATCGACGACACGAAAATTAAATTTGTTACTGCTCAATACAATCTTTCTACTGAATCCGTTATTACACCAATTGCCATCACGAATTGATTCAAACCATCGTCTCTCTAACTCGTTCATATAAGCAATTACGTTTTCAATACATAGTTTAACATTTGAGTAATTTTGATTCTTTGTAATTCAATTCGCTTTGAGCTTTAAAGGTTGTATAGTTTTGGAGAAGGGTGTTATTGCAAAACGTGTTGAAGCAGATGCAGGCGTTTATTTTAGGGCATCGAAAATTTAAAGGTTTTGAACAAACAAACTTAGATTGTATTAAAATCATTTTTTAATTTTTTTTTTACCTCCTCGGAACTTATTCCTTGGATATGATAGAAGAATAAACAAACAAACGAGCAAAATTGGCAATAAACCCAATATCCAATACAACAAGGGCAGTATTTGATTTTAAAAGAATTATTTGCCGATAAATTATACCACCCATTTATACACCCATTTAACCCCCATAAACATATTTTTTTTTTGGAAAAAAAAGGGATACGGGTGGAATTATTGCTCAAAACCAAACAAGATACAACCTAAGCTTTGTCCAGTAAAATACACCAAAACTGACTAAAGAGACAAGTGCCAAAGCATCATGGTACCTCCCCTAAGCCAGCCTTCTAGGAAGGGATTCTTGGGGGCAGGTAAATCATCTGCAGCACCTGTCCCAAAAACAACACAATCTAACACAACCAGGGAAGGCGAATACCAGAACAGAGGAACTTAAGAACAGAACAGCAAAAACAAAACTAAGTCAAACATATTTAAGGAAAGACATTCCATATCCCAAAGTCTATCATGAGCTGCATTTCATTGGGAGGTGTGGACTAAATTCTGTGATACACCTGCGATGCAAAACAATATCCCCATAGCTTTACCTGGAACCTGGCACTTACCACTCCGAGCACTATGCTCATTCTTTGTAAGCCGGACATGCTGATTAGGCCTGTAGCTAGACTCCTATGCAGCCTCTTCCTCTTGATCCTAACCAGTGATCCCACTGAAGAGTTCATTCACAATCCTCCAAACTTCTGAGTGTTGATGGATATATTTTGAACTGATTATAGTAATAGGGTGGCAAAATTTTTGAGTTATAACAACACTCAAAAAATAAATGGTCTAACTGGTCTCTTCAACTAGTAACACAAGAGGATAGAGAGGATCTTGATCAGACCTCTATGGAGCAAAACAGTTGGCTCCTAGTACTCTCAAGTCTCTTTCCACATGGCCATCCAAACAATAACCATATTTGAAATCCCAAGTCTGTTCTGTAGCGGCTTCACCCCGCTCTTAGGGCGGCGTGGACCTCAGCGTTTAGTGTCATGGAATTGAGCCCATTGGAATCCGCATGAGTGAATGCGTTGATGTTGTCGAATCGAATTGAGGGATCGGCCACGTGCCTACTTAGATTGATTCACGGACCGCACCGAAAAACATTGGATGCCAAACTAGGGCCCCACAATAGGTCCAGTAACCCAAAGTGTGGGTTCGAGGATCATGGTACGGATTGTGGATCAAGACATAATCCCAATCACGCTCCGCATGTAGCGGCCTCTATCCAGGTCTCATTGTAGTCCGAAATAGTACCATAACATATTGAAATTCAAAGAAAACTTAATCGATTATTTGAAAGCGCCACTAATTACTAGGTGGGCCTATTATGTACAAACACAGAACTTCTTAGAGTGGAAATGGCAGATCAGTTCTAATTGTTAGTCAAATTAACAAGGTGTATCTTATGAAAACCGGTCGTCCATGATATATGGCTGACTTTAATGTGATACTCAATGCTGAATCGGTCTTGTCTTAAGCAAATTAATGATCAAGTGTTGTGATAGAATATATAATATACTCAATACAGAAAACAAAGGTTAGTAAGCAATTGAATAATATATATGTAGTTCGCTTCTGCATCCTTGTCACTAGCAAATACAGTCCACACACGTTAAAGCAAACTAAGAGACGTCTCCCTTTGAACGTCGAGATATCACTATCATCAAGACAAAGAACAGGTTAGTATTAGACAATAACGATATGCTCAATAATGATATGTTGAACAAGATCGATAATAACATATTAAGTGTTATTTGAAACGAATTTGAAACATGAGCTGACAATCCTACATATTACATGAATCAATCTAAAAGCCGTGAGTTTCTACACTTGATGCATTGATTAGATTGAACTCACCATAGATAAATTGTTAATCATAGTTAAGCAAAGAGACATTAAATAAAGAGTGAAAAAAAGAGATGTTTTAGAGTGAGTATCTCAGATTTATACCCTTAATTTCAGCTTGTTGAATTCGACAAATCGATGTGCTTAGAACTACAGACACGACAGTAGTTTTAGAGTGTTTGAAGAGGGAAAGAATACGTCAAGATTAGAGACAGAAACAGATAGAAGATGTCTTGAAAAATCGTGGTGTGTTCGACTGAGCAAGGATAGCAGTAATTTATAGCGCGAGGGACAAAAACGAGGGTCGCAAACAACGTATACCAACCTGCGTATATACGCAGAGGGCCTCGCGTATATACGAGGCGCGATTCACGCCAGCCCTATGGCGTAAATATATTTTTTTCCAAACCTCGAGATAATTTACTGATTTCCTCCGATTTTATTCGTGATTCCCCTTGATTCGACGACGCACAGACAGCCCTTGCTCTCCAGCAAGGAGTCTAGAGTGTTTCTAGAGGTTCCACGTATTTTTCGGAGTATTGTTTTGCGTTATTTTGATATTTTTTGTATTTCTGCGTATAAAAACTTATAAAAATCATAGAAAAATGTTAGAAAAATCAGAAAATATAATCTAAAAATACTGGTCGAGCTCAGAAAAATGTCGAAGAAGGATGACAAATGGAACAACAGGAAATTATGAGAGATCACACACATATAAAAAAATCTCCGTAAAAAAATTAGAATAAGGAAACGTTCCTAATAGAAAATAATTGAAGACTAAATAAAGAAAATGTTTTGCGCCCCTTTTATTTTGTTCCTTTTGCTCAATAGTTCCCCGCAGTATGATCCTCTCACGTATTTCAACTTTGGGAGTAAGTCAAACATCTGTTTCTGAGGTCGAAACATATCGCGAAGACGCGGTATGTTCATCACGATTACTCGTTTGGGATGACCATTTGAGGTGTTTACAGAAGCCCCCACTTTGACTGAGTCGTGGAGATGACGATGGTCCTCGTAAGACGAAAGCAAGTATTTCGATTCGACGGAGTAGCAACTCAAGACGTTCTGCGGGACCCTGTATTTACCCTTTATTTCGCCACCTGGAGCCAGGTACTCGGCAAAACATAAGGTTAGTTTTACCTGAGCCCGATTTTCCCGTGCGGTCTGAGTCCTTCGAGCGATCATTCTCGTTCGGCTGAACTGAGAGAGAAATGCAGAGCATCCCATGCTTTTCCGAGGCAAAATGAGCAGTTGACTTGAAAAATATAGGCGCCTTAATTCAGGATTAAGGATACCTTAGTACGACATAGGTCATTGTTTTAGTCTTGAGAAATTTGGCATGCAATGTTGACATGAACTGTGACTTGATATGAGAGAGGGCAGACGTCATTGATTGAAAGAGTCTTTGAATTCGAAAGACCCCCCGAGCCTCGTTCTTATCTTCTTCTCCTTTTTTT
>SNQN01002029.1:18031-49550 GCA_008642245.1 Bassia scoparia | reverse complement strand
TATAACTTCTTTTCTATAATAGAAAAAAATTAATAGAAAGTAATAAACAGTGTGAATATATATTAATAGGCATATAAATCTCAATCATTGCAATTTTTGAATTAATAGCATATAACAGTAGATTAAGGCCATATCATGCAGGCTATATACAAAGTGTACACATCTCATGCATATATATCACTTAATTGATACTACTGACAATTGTTAGCTATAATTTTTGATTTGCTATGGATAACAAGCTAAGCTAATTCTCAATCATCGGTCAAGTACAATGTACAATAGTTTTTTGGCCTTCAAAGAAGAGGGAGCATAGAATGACCGGATAAAGCTTTAGAAACTTACTACGTGATGACGAAAATTCTCATTTTGACATGTATTTTAGCACTAATCGGTATTTTAAACACGATAACAGTAGTAGATTCTTCTATCTAAATCACCAACCTATGGACATGTATGCCTTATCTTCAATGTAGTGGGCGATTATTTACTAGAGACCTAAAATGTGGATCCATTGGAGTCACCACTCAATTGAACACCTTTCATCCAAACTTTCTATAACCAACTACCACTTCTAGGCCTAATGTTTTTTTTAAAGGGGAACGAAGGGGGACACCCTCGAGAATTATGGATGTGCGGTGCGAACATTGAATACTTGACTTTTGCAAAGTGGTAAGCATTCTTGGCTTAGAGAACCAGATGCATTCAAAACTACAACCAAAGAAGTTGCCCACCGTGCTGTTTTGGGAGCTGAGGAACTTGTTTTCTATGTCTAACCACAAAGGCTAAAGGCCTATACATATACTTAGGTTGTGCACCGGATCATGGATGTAGATATGGACGAGGGTGAGAGTGAAGTAGGGAACAACACTTACCCACATGGCAACATCTTGTGGCCTCTACTCGGTGTCATTTACGATTTCATCTGTCATAGTATTGAACAAGAGGCAATATTCCATATTAATGTCCAAAAGAACTAATTTTAGTTTCTAGCAAATGTGATTAATATGCACATATTAAAGACTAATATAATAGCGACCACGTTGAAAATTCATAATTATCATCTTGCTTTAATGTGAAAGCATGCAATTTGTTGTCGATTTGTAACAACAAAGGTTAGCGGAAAGATGCATGTTGTACAAAAATTAAAATGAAGCGAAAAAGAAATGTTCTAGCTTATATTATTAGACCTTTGTATGTTTTTAATTTGAATGTCGAGTGATTAATCAGTATATACTTTAAGGTGATGAAAACTAAATACGAACTTGGATTAATCTATCTCTTTAATTTAAAACACAAAAATCATGTTTGCCGACCACGTTCGCATGACACTCCTATACTCCAAAAATTTGCCACGGTTGTATATATTCAATTTCAAATCCCGCCATGTGTTGCTTTCTTGCATGTTTCATAACCATTTTTATATTAAAAAATTGCATCCACATGACGATTGAGTCCAACAACTTTCGATTAAGTTATGTACCATCTTAGCTATAAAGATTTCATTGTAACATTTTATTATATGTAACATACATCTATTGTATCGTACTCATAACACATTACATTAGTGCATTTATTAATAATTATGATACAGTATGTTAGAAACTATTATTAACATAAATTTTTATAAGGCTCATATTTATGTTTTTTACATTAATTATGTAACACAAAAACTAAGAGGGAAATTAAAAAGGCCATAAAAAAAATATAAGGCTCACTAATGCTAGCCTGCGACTTTTATTAATCATATATTATAACTTAAGTCGACCCGCACAAAATGGGACTAGACATTGAGTAATTGATGTGCAAAAATAAAGACTTTATCAAAGATATTAAAATAGATTAATTAGTACAAAAATGAAAATAAAATTATTCGGAGACATCGCCGGGGCAAAAACAACTTAAGAGAGTAAAAGATAGAAGTAATGGTTTATGATGCTGCTTACTCATAGAAATATCAATTGTTGGAGTCGACATAACATTACAAGAGGGGGCTGAATTATATATTGAGGGAACTTGAGCTAATTTTGCTAAATAAAACTTAACCAAAGAAAACTTAGAGACACGATACAATAGATACATATTTAAAAAAGTCTCTCCTTGAATACGCCAAGAGACAAACCTGTGCTGATCAAACATAGGATTTTTCCCTTTTATTTATCCAGGATGCAACACCTAATACAAACTAAAGATCGTTCTCAGTTTCTTCTTTAACTTAAGAACCCTTTGTAACCAATCCCCGACTATTGACCGACACCTTCTTTCTGATTCCAATGAAATCATGTCGGTTATGAAACTCCTTATTCACAACCCGGCTTAATGCTTTAATCAACATATCAAGCTTTAAGAAACTCTTCGAAGACCATTTTACAACTCAAAACAACCAGTTTCTCTGACACTTGTGTGAATTAAAAAAGACTCAAATTTAATTGTATGCTTAAGTTGTCTAATGAAAGAAACACTGGTTATATTAGTATAGTGATTATGTGAGCTTAGATCAAGTAGTAAGCACACCAATACAGCTATCTCCTATTATGCAGGAAGTAGTGCTTAGTGGAACTTGGACTACAAGTCCACTTTCAAACGATCCTTGTTAGTTGGGTTTAGCCATTATTTTAATTTATAAAGTTTTAGCTTGAAAATAAGGCATTCAAACATTACACGTTTTCCTTTTAAGCTTTAAAACAGAACTTTTCACAATCAAGTAAAATGCTTTCTTCAAAACCGTTTTATCATCATTACATTTTTCATATTGAAACACAATTCAAAGATATAAGACAATGATATTTACGAAATAAATCTAAAAGAATGAACTTTGTTATTTATAAAAAGATTTTTCTATCTTAAATTATCCAATTACCAAGGTTTTATTTCCGGAAATATCTTTTTATTAACTACTCAATATTTAGAATAATATATATTATTCCATAAACCTTAATTCTATATCTTTTAACCTTTGAGCTACTAACCACACATTAATGTCAAGCTTACAAAATTATCTAAAATATAAACTCTAGACTTATTATACCAGAATGTTCTCACCACCAACAACCACCACCCAACACCAACTAATTTTATTTTTGTTAGAACGACACCAAAAAAATACTCAAAGGGATATATTCCCACTTCAATCTTCAAACCACAGTTTCAAGAAGATTGGAGTATTCTACGTTTGTGTTGTTGTATTAACATGTGATTGGCTCTGATATTGTAAGGGCATGCATCATGCATTCATGCATGCGGGTGTATTCATGCATGCTCTGTTCTAGCTCATGCATGCTCTGTTCTCATCTGTACTTTGAAACCTTATAATGCAATGWACATTGAAGCGAAGCAATCACACATGGTGGTGGATATATTGGGGGCAAGGATAATACGGGAAGTTCACACAAAATGTGGACTTTGATTCCAGTAAAAACGGACTTCGAATAGTAATCCCCCAAATTTTGATGTCGATTTGTAACAACAAAGGTAGCGGAAGATGCATGTGTTGATGTGTACAAAAAATTAATTGAAGCGAAAAAGAAATCTTCTTAGCTTATATTATTAAAACCTTTGTCTTGTTTAATTTGATGTCGAGTGATTAATCCATATTATATACTTTAACTGGTGATGAAAACTAATACGAACTTGGATTAATCTATCTCTTTATATTAAAACACAAAAATCATGTTTGCAACCCGTCGCATGACACCTCTTATACTCCAAAATTTGCCACGTGTCATATATTTCAATTTTCAATCCGCCATGTGTTGCTTTCTTGCATGTTTCATAACCATTTTTATATTAAAAAAATTGCATCCACCACGATTTGAGTCCAACAACTTTCGATTGTAAGTTAATGTACCATCTTAGCTATAAGATTTCATTGTACTATTTTATTATATGTAACATACATCTATTGTATCGTTACTCATACACATTACATTAGTGCTTTTAATAATTATGATACAAGTATGTTAGAAACTTATTTATTACATAAATTTATAAGGCTCATATTTTTATGTTTTTACATTAAATTATGTAACCCAAATACTATGAGGGAAATTTTCAAGGCCATAAAAAAATAAAATAAAGGCTCACTAATGCTAGCTGCGACTTTTATTAATCATATGAAATATATTAATAACTTAGTCGACCCCATTAATGGGACTAAGACATTGAGTAATTGATGTGCAAAATATAAGACTTTATCAAAGATATTAAAATAGATTAATTAATACAATTAAATGAAAACAAAATCATTCGGGACATCGCTCGGGGCAAAAACAACTTAAAGAGTAAAAGAGAAGTAATGTTTATGATGCTTGCTACCTCATAGAATATCAATTGTTGAATCGACATAACATTACAAGAGGGGGATGAATTATATTTGAGGGAACTTGAGTTAATTTTGCTAAATTAAAACTTAACCAAAAGAAACTTAGAGACACGAGTTTTCCAAACACAAAAGTTCTCCTTGACAAACGCCAAGAGACAAACCTATGACCTGATACAACATAGGATTTCTTCTTTATTATACCAGGATGCAACACCTATCCTAATAGAAACTAAAGATCGTTCTCAAGTTCCTTCTTGAACTTAAGAACCCCTTGTAACCAATCCCACTATTGACGACACTCTTTCTCTCGATTTCCAATGAAATCATTCGGTTATGAACTCCTCACTCACAACCCGGCTTTGATCAGCTTTAATCAATAGATCAAAGCCTTTAATAACAAGACAACTCTTGAAGAAGCATTTTACAACTCAATAACAAACCTAGTTGCTTGGCACTTGTGTGAATTAAAAAGACTCAAATTTATTGTATGCTCAAGTATGTCTTAATGAAAAAACACTGGTTATATATATAGTGATATGTGAGCTTAGAATCAAAGCAGTAAGCACACCAATGCACTATCTCCTATTATGTAGGAAGTAGTGCTTAGTGGAACTTGGACTACAAGTCCACTTTCAAATGATCCTTGCTAGTTGGGTTTTAGCCATTTTACTTCTTAAATTATAATTAGTTTTAGCTTGATAAATAAGCATTCAAACATTACACGTTTTCCTTTTAAGCTTTAAAACAAACTTTTCACAAATCAAGTAAAATGTTTTCTTCAAAACCGTTTTATCATCATTACATTTTTCATATTGAAACCAATATCAAAGATATAAGACAATGATATTTATGAAATAAATATAACAAGAAATGAACTTTGTTATTTATAAAAAGATTTTATTCTATCTTAAATTATACAAATTACCTAGGTTTTTCCTAGGTTTTATTTTCGAAATATCTTTTTATAACTAACTCAATATTTCCATTAATAAATATTATTCCATAAACCTTACTTCTATATCTTTTAACCTTTGAGCCACTTAACCACACATTAATGTCAAGCTTACAAAATATCTAAAATATAAACTCTAGACTTATTATACCAAGATGTTCTCGCGAACCATCTTCATTCTTCGAGTCTTGTTTAAGTCAAGGAACTCGAACCTCCTTGATTTTGATCTTCTTCCACGAGCTCTTCAAATACTTCAACAATCACAGAGACTTCTTCCTTCCCCTAAAGATATCATCATCCCTTTAATGCTAGTTAAAGTTTTAAAACTGTAATCGCAACACTTAACCCACACATCAGAATTACACACATGAGTTTTCTCTTGGTTTGCTTGCCATTCATCAAAATCAAGGGTTTGACATCAAGATACCTTTCATGACTAGTCAAATAATTCACAAATAAGAACTTATGAAGTCCTAAGATATAATGTGTTTGAATGATTTTAGTGCAAACATATGGTGTAAAGGAAAAGGTAAATACAACCTAACCTAAGAAAGATACCACAAGTCCAAAACAATTGGCAGGACTAGTACCATAGAAGACATCCCCTAACCAATCCCGTAACAACCAATCAACAGAAAAATAAAACAATAACCCCCAACCTAGGTTCCCCAAAAGGCTCCCACGGTCACAAAGATCTCTTCAACTCATATTTCACTTGTCCTTGGGCATTTTTCTTCCTACCACACTGTTGGTGTATAACTTGCTTTAAAGTTCCTATTTTCTAGCGTTTAGTTGTTAGTAGTGGTTTGAGTGTTGAACATGTGGTTGGATTGTTATTGGAGTGCAAATAGTGGACTTAGTGGTTTTCTTAGTTGCTTATTCTTGGGAGTTATGGTTGTTTAGTTTCATATTATACGTATGCTCTTGTATTTTATTTATGATGTAGCAAAATGAGATGATTTGTCATTAATTATGTTATTTTCTATCTTTTCCTCTTTATATTTTAGTTTCTACATGGTATCCGAGCCGATGGTTCGATCTTAAGAGTCTTAAAAATAATGTAGTGAGTAAATTTTTTTTTTTGAAAAAAAGGTAAATGGATATATTAAAAGCCCAAAGTTACAAAGGCAAAGCCTCATCCAGGAAAACCTGGTACAACACAGCAGCCAAACAGGCAAAAAACCAGAACAACTCCATCACCTAGGCAGCCAACCATGCCATGCTTTAGGCTTCATTAGAACAAACTAGCCACCTTCTAGGAAGGGTTCTAACTTGCTCATATTCATAAGCAGCATGCATGACAAAAGGCAACCAATTACACCAGAGAATGAAGCCAAATTCTATTAGCCTTACTAACCTTAACTGGCATTCTAATACTAATACTATAATGAACATCATGCATCATTTGCTGCATAATCTTCCGTGGATCCATAACCTGAGCATTCCAAATACTATTATTCCTTTGCTGCCAAATTGCATGCAAAAACCCTGCAAAATAAGCAAAATAAACTTGTCTTCTAAATCTTCCTGTGATGTTGCAGAGCATCTGATTACAAGACTCAAGATCTTTGGGCATGCTAGCAACAGGCAGTTTCTGCAGCAACCATTGACTGCAAACATGAGTATAGCAACAGGCAAAAAATAAATGATCCATTGTCTCCTCTTCCTGTGCACACAAAGGACACCTAGCATCATCTAGCACCCCATATTTCTTTAAGACCATTCTCACTTTAATTCTTCTCCATAAAATCATCCAGCAAATAAACCTGTGTCTTGGAATATTAAATCTGTTCCAAACCCATTGACACCACTCAACCTCTGCAGCATCYGATTTAAGCCAATGATATCCACTCGACACAGAATAGCCCCTAGGATTTGCATTCCATACATCTCTAGTAAAGCCAGGCTTTAAAATCTCTTTAACCTTCCACACCTGCTTCCAAGTCCAGCTAGCAGCACTCTTGCAAGGAACTCGTTTCCAGTTCCTATCCTTAATGTATAAGTGTGACACCCATTTGAGCCACATACTGTCAGCTTTCCTAGCAATATCCCAAATAGATTTGCCCAAAACAACTAAGTTCCACAACTGACAGTCTTGAATACCCAATCCTCCTTGATTCTTAGGTCTACAAATGATTTCCCAAGAAATGGGAGGGACTCTAGAATAAATTGGCTTACCATCCCAAAGAAAATTTCTACAAATAGAGAAGACATCCTTCAATACTTGTTTAGGAATAATGAAAATATTGGGCCAATAAGTGTGAAGGGACATCAAAACAGAATTAACCAACACAGTTCTGCCTGTATAGGAAAGAGTTCTAGTCCCCCATGATTTGATTCTAGCGGTAATTTTATCAGTAAGAGCTTGACAATCATCCCTACTCAACTTCCTGKCACTTACCCTGATTCCAAGGTACTTAAAAGGCAACTGATCCTCCTGAAACCCTGAATCCTGAATAATCTCATCTTTGATTTGCTGATCTACATTACAGAAGTAGATATTAGATTTACCAGAGTTAGTTATTAATCCCGAGGAAGCAGCAAAAGTAGCTAGGCATCTCAATAGTAGCTTAACTGAATGCTTATCTCCCTTGCTAAATAACACAAGATCATCTGCAAATACTAAGTGATTCAACTTTAACCCCCTACACTTAGCATGAAAGGAAAATTGCTGAGATAACCCTGCTTGGTGTAACAGCCTTGACAAATACTCCATAGCCAGAACAAAAAGCAAAGGAGACATCAGATCTCCCTGTCTCAAACCCTTTTTCCCAGCAAAGAAACCTTCAAGAGAGCCATTAACATTGATAGAAAAACTAGGAGTTGTAATACAGCTCATCACCACCTGAGTAAAATGCTCTGGAAAATGAAAAGCTATTAACATTTCTTCAATAAACTCCCATCTAACTGAGTCATATGCTTTTTGGATGTCAACTTTCAAAACACACCCACTTTGGGAGTTCTTCCTCCCATAACCAGCAACTATATCTTGAAGAATACTGATGTTATGAAAATTTTTTCTCCCTGCTACAAAACCAGTCTGGTTGTGAGATATAAGCACAGGCAGGACCAATTTCAACCTCTGACATATGAGATTGGTAATAGCCTTGTAAATGACATTGCAGCAGGCAATTGGTCTATACTCCCTAACAGAACTAGGACATGGCACCTTGGGAATGAGAGAAATTGTGGTGCAATTGATCATTCTTAAAATCTTGACATTTTGGAAAAATTGCAAAATTGCAGAARTAATATCAGCACCCACCAAATGCCAGGCTTTTTTAAAAAAATACTCCCAAAACCATCAGGGCTTGGAGATTTGTCCACAGTAATAGAGTAAAAAGCCTTTTTAACATCATCTGCACTATACTGCAATTTTAATAAATTTTGCAAGTCACCATCCAACACTGACTCTGAAGACACAATAGCCTCATTAACTGGAACCCTAGCATCATCAGCTGAACCAAGAAGAATTTTATAGAAATCCACAAAAGCTGCAGCAATGTCATTCCTTGACTGACACCACTGCCCTCTAACATCCTGCACAGCCACAATTCTACTTTTAAAATTCTGCATCTTAATTGCTCTATGAAAAAAGGCTGTGTTCTCATCCCCAACTTTCAGCCAGTGAAGTTTGGCCTTTTGCTGTAGATGTGCATAGTATAACTTCTGTGTTTTCAAAAACAATTGCAGCACCTGCTCTTCTTTATTCATATTCTCCATTGAAGGTTCCCCTTGTATTTGAATCTGAGCTTGCTGGACTGCTTTTCTTTGCTGAAAATACAAAAGCTCTATGTCTGCAACCTCCTTGTTCAATCCCTTGAGTTGGTGCTTCAAGGACTTCAATTTCTGCACAACCTGATACATAGCACAACCTTTAACATCCTGAGACCAAATGTTCTGAACTATGTCCCCAAAACTGTCATGCATAGCCCAAATGTTCCTAAATTTGAATGATTTCCTGCCAACTGAAATATTATGCAGAAGTTTAAGGACCACAGGAGAGTGATCAAACCACCCTTCTGGATGATAGTGAGCTGCAGACAAAGGAAAAATCAAAGGCCAATCCTCATTTATCAGAGTTCTATCAATTTTGCTATAAACCCTCTTCTCTCCATGTTGTTTATTATTCCAAGTGTAAAAACTGCCTGTAGCAGAAATATCAGCTAAACCAAAATAAGAGACACAATCTCTGAAGCTACTAATATCCCCCACATTAATCTTTCTCCCAATTCTATCCTCCAAGTTCAAAGGACAGTTAAAATCACCAGACACAACCCAGGGGCCCCTTATCTAGTCTCCAACCTCCTTCAAAGTACTCCAAAGTACATCCCTTGCCTGAGCCTCATTATGCCCATATACCAAAGTAAAAGAAAAAGCCTGCTTCATTGTCACACTATACACTTGCAGATGAATCAACTGATGCTGAACCACTAGAATATCAACTTGAAAAAACTGAGGAAGCCATGCCACCAAAATTCGTCCACCAGGACCCTTAGAAAAATTGGCAGATAGACACCAACCATCAAACGTTCTACTATAAACATTAGAAAAACCTCCAGGTTTAAGCTTAGTCTCTAACAAACCCACCAAACCAATTTGTTGTTGCAATAAAAAATTCTTCACCTCTGCCTGCTTTTTAAGGCTATTTAGCCCCATAACATTCCAAACCAGGATGTTATCCATRAAGAGACTTGTGATTATCCTTAGGATCTAAGGACATTCTCACACTAGCCATATTTGTCAACTGCTCTGCTACCTGCTCCTCCAACATATTAAACTGATTCACCAGACTTGTTGGCTTAGGAGTATTCCCCTTTAAACCTCGAGCTGAATGCCTACCAAGCTTAGTCACCCAYTGATCTTGTTCAACCTGACCCAGAAGAGAACTATCAATTCCTGTCACTGGTGCCACCTGTCACTGCTTCTCCATATCTTCCATAGCAGGTTGTGCCACCTGCACCTGCTGCACAGTTGCCTCATTAGGTGCCACACCAAATGTTGAATCTTCAACAACCTGTGGCACTTCAGTCTCCTTAACTTTCCACACTTTCCTCTCCTTCTTATTACATTTAGAATCAGTATGACCAATACCCTTACATTTAGCACACAACAATGGCTTCCATTCATATTCCACCCATTGCTCCACTTCACAGTCATGTTCATTAAAGAAAGAAATACTATCAGGGAACTCACCATGCACTTCCATATCCACTAATATTCTAGGAAAATTAATCCTCTCCCTTGTTATAGTAGCATTATATATCTGCTCGTACCATAGTCCCAAGAAGAKCAGTAATCTTGCCCAAACACCCTGCACCCCAATATTTGAGAGGCAACTGAGGGAGTCTCACCCAAATAGGCAACATCTTAATCTCATCCACAGACATCTCCATCCCATCCTCCCATTGCTTAATCACCACAGGACATTTATCAAACAATAAATGTGAGTAAAATTTTTGAGAGAAGAAATATAAATAAACAAATATCGTGATTCATAAGTCGTGACGGTTGAGTGTAAAACACAGTGAGTTATTCTTTTTGGGAATGGTTTTGTGTTTGGAAGAAATAAGTGTGTTTAATTTGTTGATGGGTGGTCTTGTTATTGGTTGTCGTGGCTATGCAAGTGGTCGTAGTCATCGTCGAGGTAGTGGTACGTTGAGTAGTGTTCATGGGAGCACTATCGTTTTAGTGTAGCCATGTCGAGGTTAAAGTCGTGAATTCTATGTCGTGTTCAAGCTAGCTAGTCTTGGTTGTGTGTTTATTTAGTTGTAGTCGTGGTGGTGGTCTAAGTTGTGGTTATGAAGCAAGTTACGGTTGAGGTCAATTCGAAGAAGATAAACTCTTCTTAAGTCGTATTCAAGCTATTTGTTTTAGTGTGTTTGTGGTCGTGGTTTAAAGTTGCTAGCATCGTCTATGTCGTAGTCGTGAAGAACGTCGAAGTGGTCGTGATTCCGCAATAACTCAAGCTTCATGTTTAAAGTCGTGTTTGTAGAGTATGCTTTGAATTGTCGTGAGTTATTGCAGTTTGAAGGTTATGTCTATCGTGGGTGAATTAGCTTGAGAGTTTAAAGACACGTGTCGAGAAGCCGTGGTCATGGTACTTAAAAGTGTGGAGAACTAAAACATTTCAGGTTAACATTTAACTCGTGTTTTCTTAGTCGTGCTCGAGTCGCGACTTGTTTACTATCCTATGTGTTGTGAGTTTGTTCGTAGTTCAAGTTGAAGCTCATCGTCGCCATATTGTCGTCGTTAGTGTTGGTGATTTTTAATCAAGCTGGTGTGTTGGTGTACTGCTTCAAAGTTCCCATTTTCTAGCTTTTAGTTGCTAGTAGTGGTTTGAGTGTTGAACGTGTGGTTGGTTTGTTATTTGAGTGCAAATGGTGGACTTAGTGTTTTTCTTAGTTGCTTATTCGTAGGAGTTATGGTTGTTTAGTTTGATATTATATATATTCCTTTTTATTTTATTTATGATGTAGCAAAATGATATGATTTGTCATGAATTATGCTATTCATCTATCTTCTAATACTTTTACCATGGATGTCTTTAAAACATTGGTTTGAAATTCAGACGGTGTTAGTTTATCTATTTGTTAGGAATATCCTTGTTGACTACTCTATCAACGTCTTTCTTTCATGTTCCGGAAGGTGAGAAGGCAGAACGACTTTGTTCTTTGTAAGTACATGTAAATCAATGAATGTATATTAGGTTATTATGCTTATAAATGATGGTGATTGTTTTAAAAATATAACTACAGGGTTTTCGATAATACTGCAAAGTTTCAAGATTGGCGTGGAAAAGATATATTAGTGGCTAATCCTGGGAGTAGTTGAACTTCAATTGTTGATATATGTGAGAGAAAGGTATATTTTGTTGACACGTAGTTGTTGTAAAATAATTACAACATTATTATTGCTGTATAGAATGCGTAGGAGAGTATTTGCGTTCAGTGTCTGAGTGTGTTACATATGTGTTCTTTATTGTTTATTGTTGCATATATAGGCTTGCACTATTTGGGCTGATGAAAAATTCTTGATTGAGGGGTGTTTTCCCAACATGGAAGAAAAGGATATTTATTACTACATGGGGTGTAGTTTGTGTGGGCGCAAGGTAGTTTCTGCTACTGTTGGGAATAAGATTGTCTGTCCCAGATGTAGGGGTTGTCCCTACGGAGATTTTACTTTATTTGTTTGCACGGTGGTTGTTGGATTCCCCCTTGAGGTTTTCTTGTAGTGTCCTTGACTTCGGTAAGTTGATTTAAAGTTGAAAAGGGGATGATAAGGATTGTGGTGTGAACGGTATCTCCAAGTTTTCCTTTATTTTCTTAGGATTTTTCTATTTATTGTTGTTCTTATATATATATATGTGTTGTGTGCCTTTGTATTTTAGGGTGCAAAGTTGGAAAAATCACCAAAAAAATCGTAACATGCAAAAAAGGCCAAAAACATTTTCCATTTTCCTTTGCTTTTCGTTTTGTTTTACTTTCTTTTCTTCTCTTTTCTCTTCTTTTTGATTTTCAAGGCAAAGTGATAAGTTATGTTTTGTGTCTTGGAAATGGACTATTGGATGAGATTTGAGTTTTGAGCAACTCATTTTCCCCCTAGCCAAGGAGCTTGCAAGGTCTATAATTTTCAAATCACCATTCTTTTCAAAATACATGTCACGAAGTTCTCTTCCTAGGAATCTATTTGATTGTCACACTTTGTAAACTAGCCATGTGATATTTTCATGGTGGTGAGCTTTCTAGCCAAGCCGGGCATAGCTTGGTAGATGATAGGAAACCTAGCTTGGTGATTCTTGTTATCATTTGATACCTTGTGAGTTGTGTGTATTTCCCTAGAGCTAAGTAGGCACATTCAAGTCAAAATCCACAAAATTTTGAGTGTTTGCACTAGACTCCTACCTTGCCTTGACTATTTGTTTGTAACTTTTCGAGATCTAGACCGAAGTACCTAAGGGATGAAAAAGGCACACTACAAGAATTTCGTGTAAGGCCGACCGAAATTATCGATCGAAACAAATACCAACCGACACCAACCGCGTTTGGTCGGTGTATTTTACCGACCGAAAATTCGGTCGGCATTACCGACCGATTTTGAAATCGGTCGGTGTACCGACCGAATAATCGGTCGGTGAGCCCTTTGAATTATACAAACCCCATACACATATTTAATAAAAAAAAAACAATTGCGCAATCATTTAGAGTCTTGGGACAAATTGTTTTCCCTTTTACATTTGCTCTTTTTGTTTCTTTTTCCACATACGTATTTGGGAATAAATTTTGGGTTTTCATTCACCTTTGGTATCCTTTTGAGCTTTCCTATCTTTGTTAGCCACATTACGTACCTCATAGCCAAATTCGCACATGTTTTGACCTTTCAAAGACAAGTGAAGTGTAGTTATTGTGTTTGTAAAGGCTAAGTAAATAAAGCCTCAAGTGTTGTAAACTGTGTTGTGAAATGAAATAGTATTGCAAAGTGATTCCCAAGTGCATTGAAAAAAAATAAAAAAAAGAAAAATAAAGAAAAATCCAAAAACATGCATAAAAAGGAAAATAATTCATAGTTTAGCAAAGTTGTACGAGAGGAAGTAAGTGTGCTATAAACTTGCCTCCCAAGTGTGTTAGTGATGTGAATTGGGGCACCTCAATCCCCAAAGATTGGTTTGATGTTTGTAGACTTCACTTGTGTAGGTATATCACCACAAGCCAAATACTTTTATCCTCACCTAGTCTTTAGCCTACATTACCACCCGGAAAGCCCTTTGAGTTTGGGAGTAGAGTTAGAAAAGGTGGAGGGAGTCACAAATGTGTTCTTCAATTTGGATGTCTAGTGTAATGTGCTTTAACCTCACTCTAAAGATCTCTTTATGCTATTCTTTGAGCTATGTGTTGTCACCGGGCTTGGTTTGTCTTGAGGCCAAGGAGGGTCGCTTTGGAGAGAGGAAGAGAGTGGAATGACTTGATTTATTGCAAGCTTTGAAAGTTGCACACAAAATGTGATATCTATTTGATGCTTGCTTGACTTCTAGTTGGGGGGACATCCTTTACACTTTTCAGCGTCCCTTAAGTCCGAGAAATCCAGTCTAAGGCACGTTTTGTTTTTCTATCCACATTTTTCACTTTCTTTTTGTTTTTCCATTTATGTTCCTTGTGTTTTCGAAAACCTTTGCCTTGATTTCTTCTTATTTATGGAGTTATGGGTGTTCTCTTTAGAAACCCTAACGAGACCATCCTAGTCCTTCTTAGAGATTTGAGGGTTTAAAGGGCTTGTCACTAGTTGCTAAAAGTGACCATGATTCCTACGAAACTGAGCTAGTGTGTAGTTTTCTTCTTTCCTTTCTTTTCTTTTGTTTCACTTTGCTCGAGGACCCGCAATGGTCCTAGTTGGGGGGAGTTGATAAGTCCCAAAAACGGTCACATTTAGGCACTTATTTCTTCCTTATTTTTGTCAATTTGTGTGTTTTTGATATCTATTTACTAGCCTTTTGGTTGGATTTCCACTTTGTATAGGTTTATAGAGGTTTGTTGGTTTTTAGTAGTTTTTATAGGTTTTTAACTTGATTTCTCTTCTTTTCTATTCTTATACACTCAATTACCAGTGTTGTGAGTGTTTACAAGTTGCTTAAGCAGGTGTGTGCTAGTGTTGTGCTTACATGTTGGCATAGTTGTATTTGTGAAGGGTGAGCTTTAAAGTAATTGAACTTGTACCCTAACAGCTTTTTTGAGCCATATCTTTCTAAACATTTTGAATTTGCAGGTGAGACTTTTTGCGTTGGAAATTAAAGATGACTTTGAGTGCTTTCCAATTGTATATTATAGGCTGCATTCCGAGCACCGAGCGCGAAGTTATGGCCATTCAAAGTTAGAGGATTTGGCCACCCAAGGCTTTGAGAGGGAGAGTTTGCCTTGTTCAACCTTTGCAAGGGATTAGAGGGGTTGTTTAGGGTATTGGTTTAATCAATTTTTGACTAATTCTTGTGAGAACTTGAAGGAGACTTTGGTTTGAGCAAGTTTGGTAGAGTTGGATGACTTGGAGGATGATTCCAACTATTTTGCTATACTAAGATCACAATTGTTTAAATGTTGAATGGAGACTAAACCTTTGATTGGCATTTAAATTCTTTATATAGTTGGGCAAGCTAGTATTCCTAAGTGCTTTGTGATAGTTATTTTCAAATCGTTATTTCCTTAGCTTATTTCTAGTTTTAAAACTTTTCAACTCCGAAATTCGTTTTTTCTTTCCAAACTTAAGGGTAAAAACTCAAGCAAACGTCTTAGCCTCTCTTTGGTACGACCCTTACTTACTCGCTATACTTGTCTAGCTAGTTTGTTAGGTTTTATAACTCTTTTTGTGTTTGAGAGGTTTTGGTGAATTCAACGACAGCCAAAATATCTCCCGACCAGGGATTGATCCGGGAAAGCTCCTTCAATGCTTAAGTCAGCAAGGAGACTCTCCAAAACTCAAGGTTAAGTAAGCCAAGTTTAGACAAGTACTTGGTGGGTTTAGAATCAGATACCTGGATTAGGTTTACCAACTCCCCTTTTATTGGGTTTAGTATCGATGTACTTTGTTTATTCTTTCAATGTAGGATTGTGGAAGTATCATTTTCTCCAATGTGAGACAAAAGTACACCAATTGTCATAACATTCTCAATTGTCAGAGTACTTTCTCCATAATTGTACTTTACGAACCTACCCTTCTTTATGTCAGTATTACGTGGACAACTTGGGCCCACCGGATTCTACATGACACCTTGTGATAGGGTAGGTGTAGGAACAATTAGCCCCACACTTGATACTTATGCCGAGGTCCGAGGGAAGTTAGGTGCCAAGCGGAATCATGCTTGTCCTCCTCTGGTCAGTTGTACAATTCTCGAGTTTAGATGACCAAGAGTACCAGATAAGGGATTTTATGTAGAGAACCGGTTAGGTTCATGCTCGAAGGTCACAGACCAATCGACCGTGCCGATATGGGAGCTTTCGGGAGAAAGTGCAAACCCTTTAGGACTTCATCTTAAGGTGCTAAGTGTTTCCTATCGGCATTAGTTAAATCTTTACATGGGAGGGGCTAATGAGCCCCATGTTTCCTAAGTGAATAGCCCTCGGTAGAGGAAAGGTGGCTGCCACTCGGGAGGGGCTAATATGCCCCATGTTTCCCGAGTGGTTGCCCTCGGTTAGAGGAATATGAGTCACCACTCGGGAGGGGCTAATAAGCCTCATGTTCCTCGGGTGTGTGGTCCCTGATTAAGGGAATGAGGGACACCACTCGGGAGGGGCTAATAAGCCCCATGTTTTGGTCCCCAACTAGGAGAATGGTGATCACAACCCGGGAGGGGCTAATAAGCCCCATGTTTCCCATGTGTGTGGTCCCCGATTAGGGAAGAAATGGTCACCAACGGGGAAAGGCTAATATGACCAATGTTTCTCGGGTGTGTGGTCTCCGATTAGGGAAGAAATGGTCACATCCCGGGAGGGGCTAAGAAGTCCCATGTTTCCCGGGTGTGTGGTCCCTGGTTTGAGGAAGAAATGTTCACCAATTGGGAGAGGCTAATAAGCCCCATGTTTCCCGGGTGGTTGATCCCCGATTAGAAGAATAATGGTTGCCACCTGGGAGGGGATAATAAGCCCCATGTTTCCTGGGTGTATGGTCCCCGGCTAGGGGAATGGTGATCACCACCCGAGAGGGGCCAATAAGCTCCATGATTCTCGGGTGTACTATGTGGTTTTTTTCGGACAAATTCAGAGTATTGTTGCTCGAGAAAGGGAGGTGAAGTCCCTTATTCCCGAGGGTTGACGGCTTGGGAAAAGGAGGTAAAGCCCCTTATTCCTTAGGGCTGATGGCTCGGGAAAAGGAGGTAAAGGACCTTATTCTCGAGGGCCGATGGTTCGGGAAAGGGTGGTGATGCCCCTTATTCTCGAGGGCCAAAGGCTCTGGAAAAGGAAGTGGAGTCCCTTATTTTCGAGGGCTGATGGCTTCGAAAAAGGAGGTGAAGCCCCTTATTCCTAAGGTCTGATTGCTCGGGAAAACAATGTAAAGCCCTTATTCCCTAGGGTTGATGACTCGGGAAAGGGAGGTGAAGCTCCTTATTTTTGAGGCCCGAAGGCTTGGGAAAAGGTAGTGGATTCCCTTATTTTCGAGGGTTGATGGCTCGGGAAAAGGAGGTCAAGACCCTTATTTCCGAGGGCCAATGGCTTGGGAAAAAGAGGTGAAACCCTGTTTTCTCGAGGGCTGAGGAGAGTCTTGTTATAGGAAAATTATTTTAGGTGTGTTTGCTCGGGAGCATGAACCTAGACACTGTGACTTTTGGATTTCAAAATTCACGTGGGACCTTGTGGTAACTGTTCATCTCCTTTACATGCCTATATAAGAGTAACTTTGGCAAAAATAAATTTCACACTTTCATTTTCACTCACTTTCCAAAATTTCCAATTTGTTTTCTCCTCTCTCTGGAATCTCTTTTCTCTCTCTAGAATTTGCTCTCTTCTCTTCCTAGAGCTTCTCTCTCTAGACCATTTGGGTTGGAAGGCTTGGAATTACACGTGGAAGTAAGTTCTCATCCCCTACGTTTCCATCAATCAAGGTACGTTGCCATTCTGACCCCCTTGACTTACGTATTATTTTCTTTGTACAATGATTGACTTTCCCACTGATTTCGAGGTAGGTAGTAGTCTTGTATGTTCCCCTACCCAAGGGCTGGTATTCTCAAACTTGAACCTTAGTATTAGTGTAACATCGGACGATGAATCCCCGACGAATGACCTTGTTGATTACCCTTCATTACAAGAGTATGTATATGACTATGTAGACGGTATCCCTTTCTTAGTTGGTGCAATAATGCCCGAGGTTTTCATAGTCCCTATTGTTGTACATGGACAAAACATTTTAGATGGAATCCCGATTTATTCCCCATATATGACTCTCGAGCCTGAGGGAGAAGAGTTGGAAGGTGTATTATTGCCTTGGCAGGTAGGTGTGTGTAGGACCGAGGGTAACGATTGCCCTTAATTTAGACGTAATTTTGTAGATAATAAGGTAACTTATGCTGTTGGAAGAATGTTTGAGACTTCAACTTCCGGTCAGGATATCCCGGCCAACAAGGTGTGCTGAAGTTTCTACATTACTGTGAGCTCCCAAGTTTTATGTGGAGGCACCCTACCGATACATAACCCGACATGTGATCAGTCGGTCATCACACCCCCACTCGGGACTGTAGATATGTACAAGGGCCATTTAGAGATGGGTCTCCGTTTCCCTCTTGATCCATTTATTCCTCGTTTACTGACCAGCTACAACCTTGCTTTGCACAACTGGATGCCCAACTCCATAGCTAACATCACGAGCTTTCTATCCATCTGTTTTTCGATGCGTTGAGCACCAACACTTACATTATTCTGCAATATCTTCAAGCTGATAGCCTGTAGTGGTGAGAACTACGGGCATGGTTGGTGGATTTTCCAAGCTCATACTCAATATAAGATCCTGGGCCGGACGAGATAAAGCTGGAAGGGCTTCCGCCGAGAGTTCATATTTGTTTACCGACCCACGGTCTGGGATTTTTCCCCAGGTGATGACCCTTGATTGCCCAAACCTGGTCTTATACTATAATGTACCACCTATGAATAAGTCTGAGGGGGTGGTTGCATTCTTCTACATGAGGAAGAAAAAATGGGCGACTAGTGACAAATATGTTCTTCCTGACCTCATTAGGAAGTGACTGCCTGATTGTGACATACTGCAGAACGAGCACTATCTATCCATGTGTCATTTGAGCAGGAAGATGTCACTGGGTAGGAAGCTTGTCTACATTGCTCGAGTCTTTGTATTTTAAACTTTTTTTTTCTTCTTTTATTTATTAGCTTAACTTGTTTGCCCGATGCTGATTATGCGTGATCCCTTTTCTTGTTGCAGAGGCAGGCAGTTTTGGCAACTTGGATATGGCCGACATCATTTCAGGAGAGGACTTCCTATTCGGCTCGATAGCTGAGGACATGGAGCAGGACAACATAATAGTCCCTAATGTGGCCGATGTAACTATAACTAACTCATCCCAAGGTCTAACACTTGTTAATTTTTATTATGAAATGTCTAACCACCCTTTTATAAAGAACTCAAAACGCAGGCTCACCGGGGACATGGTGCCAGTGATCGAGATTCAACTTGACCAAGAGCATCCGATCAATCCTTCGACCAACCCTACTCTGATTGACAACTTCGAGAACTTCGAGATCAGGTTTGGTACTAACTCGGCTGGAGCCCCCGACACCCCTTTTCGCCGAAAGCGGGCGAGACGAGACACCGAGTCTGGTCTTGTTGTCCCTCTCACTAAACTAGCTGAGGGGTGCAGAAGAGGGCCCAAGAAGCTTTGGACGAGGTTGTTTATCAGGAGGACATCTCGGAGCTGATGAAGGAAGAGCATAGGGCTCGGGAGACTGAGGATCTTCAAGCGACCTGGCTCGAGGTATATTTGCTTGTTATTTTTCCTGAGATGATACACTTGTCTGTTTCTTTTTCTTATCTGACTTGCTTCAATCTTGTTTGTAGCTCATTGTTCCAATGCAGGCTTATGCTCTCAACCATCAATCGGACAAGAAATCCTTGGAAAGGAAAAGTAAGGTAATCGAAGAGAAGGATCTCGAGCTGAAGACCCTCCAAGAGGAGAAAGAGGAGCTCTAAAATTGGAAGGACGACCGAGCCAACCTCAACAAGGACTATGAGAAGATCAAGAATCTGGCTGAGAGGAGAAGCCGAACCATTGCGCGGCGAAACACGAAGATTGAGGACCTCAAGGAAAGACTTGAGGCCGAGCAGAAGAAGGCTGAAGATGATGGCCAAGCGATGGTTAAGTCCTGGTTCTCTACTCCCAAGGGTCTCAAATACAAGGTCAAGCTCGTCCAGGAGTCCTTTCAAACCGGTGTCAGCTATGTTTTAAAGAAGATGCATACGACTGCTAATGTTGAAGCTCCCGATTAGTGGCCTCACTTGAAGAAAAAGTATGATAAAGTGGTTGCCAAGGAAATGGCGACCATCATGCGGGAGAGGAGGTCAAAGAGGGCTGCCCAAGTTAATGCTGAAGCTGCATCCAAAGCTTTGTAGGGTGCCACTGCTAGGGCACAGCCTCAAGTTTCTACACAGGCCTTGGTTGTGGAAGCTTGGAGCTCGAGGCCCCCTAGAAAGACAGAGCAGGCTCCTGGTACTTCATCCCAGCTTGAGGGTTATGGAGCCGAGCAGGGTCAAGATGATTCAACCAGCTATCCCGAGTAGTCTCCTCGTTCTTCGGCGGCCTTTGTTTTTTCTTTCTTACGTTTATCTTCTGGTCATGTTCTAACCAAAAAATTGTAATAATTGTAGAATTTGCAAGCGTTGTTTGTCGGTGTAGCTTCCCGACTCTGTGTATCGAATATTTCCAATTTCTTCAAGCTGAATCTTGTTTTTTAATGAAATTTGACGTTCGTTTTTCAATTTTCGAGTGTCTCTACTTCTTTCTTTGGCATTTTACCTAACTTGCTTTTTATTGCTTATTCCCGAGTGCTAACGTTGTTTGCACTAAGTTATTGCAATGTAAAATTTATCCAGGTTTCCCGAGTGATGGTATGCTAACCTTTTTACCGAAACCTGATTAGCCAGGTTGGTCTGAAGGTTGTGTTGCCCTGAAGGTGAGCATGCCATTTCTCGGGGCATAAGACTTGCAAAATTAACAAAGTAGAAAAACTTGGTCTGTTACAACTGTGTCTGTCATAGCTAGGCTGATAAGAAACTGCCTTGTCAAGATTCCTGGTGAGGATATCTCGAGGGGTGGCTAGGTTGTTAACAACATTTGAAAACTAAAAGAAAGCATAAGTGTTGGACTTCAGATGTAATACTTCTGTAGATTGTCAGTATTCCAAGGTCGAGCCAGTGCCTTGCCATCGGTATCCTCGAGCCTGTAAGTCCCTGGCCTAATCATCTAAGTCACCTAGTAAGGGCCTTCCTTGTTGAGGTTTAACTTGCAGAGCATGTTCTCCCTGTTAGTGACCTCGAACCTTCTCAGAACCCAGTCCAAAACACGTATCTCTCGAGGCTTGACCCTTTGATTGAAGTACCTTGTGATTTTTTGCTTATAAGAGATGGATTTGAGCAGTGCATTGCGCCTTGTCTCGGGTAGTAGGTCGAGGCTGATCTTCTTTGATTCTTCGTTTTGTTCATGGTCATAGAATGTGATCCGAGGGGATGGTATCCCAACCTCAACTAGCAAGACAGCATCACTGCCATACACCAAGGAGAAGGGTGTATGGCTAGTGGCCTCTTTGGGTGTACACTACAAAAAATCAAGTGAATAGCGACGGAATTTTAGTGACGGATATATATCCGTTCCTAATTTAGATACGGAAAATTAAAATCCGTTTCGAAAAATAAATCAGCAACGATTTTTTATTTTAGTGATAGATTTAAAATCCGTATCTAATTTTAGTGACAGATTTTTTCATCCGTCACTAAATTAGCAACAGATTTTAAATCCGTCACTAATTTCGTGACGGATTTTTAATCCGTCATTAATATAGTGACATTACAAATCCACTGCTAATTAATGATGGATTTTTTAATCCGTCGCTAAAATGTGTTACGAGTTACACTCCACACCTTTGCTATTTAATCTGTCACTAAGTTAGTGACGGATTTTTTAATCCGTTGCTAATTTAGTGACGGATTACAAATCCGTTGCTAATTTAGTGACGGATTTTAAATCCGTCATTAAATTAGTGACGGATTTTTAAATCCATTGCTATTTTGTGTTACGACTTGCTTGACATGCCTTTGCTAAAAAGGCCAACTATAAGTTAGAGACGGATTTAAAACATTCGTTTCTAAATTTAGAGTCGGATTTTTGAATCCGTTACTAATTTAGTGACTGATTTTTGAATCCGTCTCTAATATTTCTTTTACATATTATTAATATTTCCGAGAGATGTATAAAAGTTGTGTTTGGAGTAATTGGTTGTTGTGCCTCTTTGTGACTTTAAGGTAACGGGTTCGATCCTCAAGAGAAGGAGTGAAGGAGTAAAGTAGCGTGAATGAGAGTGGAGGAGGTGTATGGATTCATGAAAATCATACGTACAATTTAATCTTTTTTACTCAAGAAAAATTAGAAATGGATTTTGCAATCCATCATTAATATTAGCAACGAATTTTATAATCCGTAACTAATATTGGTGATGGATTTTATAATCCGTCACTAATATTAGTGACGGATTCTAGAATCCATCAATTATATCAGTGACGGATTTTGCAATCCGTCACTGATATTAGTGATCGACTCTAAAATCCGTCACTGATATTAGTGACAGATTTAAAGCGGAACTATACCCGTCTCTAAATTTAGTGATGGATTTTGTAAATCCATTGCTAAAGTGGATTAGCAACAAAAGGTTTAGTAATGGATCAAACCTGTCACTAATTCCGTTGCTAAAGTAAATCAGCAACGGATTTGGTGAATTTATTAACGGATTTTTCCATTGCCATTTTGCTTTTTTTTAGTGGTAGTTCGAGCCAACCATAGGACTCTGGGTAGCTCATTGACCCATGTGCCTTTGGACCCTTCGAGTTTTGTTTTGATTCCCTGTAGGATCAGATGACCTTATTTGCAGCCTCGTCCTGACCATTTGTCTGTGGTCTATCGACTAAGGTTGCTCTAATGTTGATGCCGAATTAAGCACAATAGTCTTTGTTTGCCTCACTTACAAAAAATCTTCCATTGTCGGTTACCAGCACTCGGGGTATGCCGAATCTAGTGATTATGTTTGTCCAAATGAACTGCTTCTACCCACTTAGTGAAATAATATACGACGACTGTGAGGAACTTCCTTTTTCCCGACGCCTAAGGGAAGGGCCAAAACAAGTCCATGCCCCATTTGTCAAAAGGCAGAGTGGGTAGAATGGTCAAGAGCTAGTTGGCCGGCCGGTGAGGCACTAAGGTTTTTTTCTGGCATTTTTTAGATCTTTGCACTAGGTAATGGGCCTCTTGCTTGAGGGTTGGCCAATAGTATCCTTCCTGAAGGACCTTTCCTGCCATCGGCTAGCCCCCTGGTGGCTGCCACAAGCTCATTCGTGAATTTCCCGAAGGATGTAGTTACCCTCAATGGGTGTAACACACCTAAGTAGGGGATGAGTGTAAGACTTCTTGTACAACCTGCCATGATGCCACTCAAACCACCAAGCCAGAATCTTGACTCTCTCTACTTGTTTCCTTATCTTTTGGGAGTTGTTCTTCTCGAAGGTATTTTATGATCTGGTCCATTCAAGTCTCTCCCTGATCTAGGACAATGGTAGAAGGATGAATGTTGATACTTAGTTCCTTTAGTACTTCACAAGTTATGGTTCTGGCTTGAGGGACTCGATAGAGCTAGTAAGCCTAGATAGTGAATCTGCTTGGTGATTTTCTGATCGAGGGATGTGTTGATGGAGAACTGTTGCAACTTTTGATAGAGCTCGTTGACCTTGTTCATGTATATTTTCATCGCATCCTTTTTTGCTTCGAATTCCCCAGTGATGTTACCTACTAACAGCTGTGAGTCGGATTTGATGGCCAAAGATTTAGCTCCTACTGCTAAGCACATTTGTATCCCGAGGATGACTGCTTCGTATTTAGTCTCATTATTAGACGTCGTGACCCGAACTTAACAGCATATTCTAACTTTTCACCCAAGTCAGTCTTAATGAGTATCCCGACTCCATTCCCTTCTCTTGTGGCTGAACCATCCACATATACTTCCCAGCTTTTAGATTTAGCTGCTTGTGGTGGTCGATTAGTGCACTCGACTATGCAATCAGCCAATGCTTATGATTTGATGGCTCGCCTTGGTTTATACTCGAATCGTTATTCGGCCAGCTGTTCAGACCATTGAGTCATCCGAGTGGAGTGATTACTTCCTTCGATTACTTTCCTCATGGGTTGTCCAGTGAGGACCTTGTTCGGATGAGCATAAATGTAGGGCTTCAATTTTCTACTGGCTGTGAACAGAGCATAAACTAACTTCTCGATCTCCGAATAGCGAGACTTAGCCTTTCTGTAGGCGTGGCTGACAAAATATATAACGGCTGCTAAGTCTTGTCTCTTTCTGCAACCAACACTGCGCTGAGGGCATACTCTGATATGGCTAAATATAGGTAAAGTGGTATTCCCGGCAAGGGTGATACCAGCTTTGGTAGAGTGGACAGGTGATGCGTGAGCTGTTGGAAAGCCGATTTTGCCTCTTCATCCCAACTAAAGGTAGATCTTATAAGAATTTTGAAAAATGGCAGACTCTTGTCTATTGACCTAGGCAGGAAATGACCCAAGGCTGCCATACATCCTGTGAGCCTTTGCACCTCCTTGACCGACCTTTGGAACTCCATGTTCATAATGGCCTGGGTCTTATCAGGGTTGGCTTTGATTCCCCTTTCATCGACCAGGAAACCAAGGCATTTACCCCTTCAGACCCCGAACACACACTTTTTCGTGTTGAGCTTCATGTTATAGTTCCTAAGGGCCGAGAATGTTTCTATAAGGTTCGAGATATGGTCCTTGACCTTCTTGCTTTTCATTATCATGTCATCGACATATATTTCCACATTCCATCCTGCCTATCTGACCTTCAAAGATTTTGTCGACCAGCCTTTGGTAGGTGGCCCCAGCATTCTTGAGCCCGAATTAATGGGCAACTTTGTAACAAAATACCCCTTACTTAGTGATAAAGGCTATGTGAGGTTGGTCTTCTTCGGCCATCAAGATCTGATGGTACCCGACATTGGCGTCCATGAAGCTGATCAAAGCATGAGCCGCTGTTGAATCGACCAATACGTCGATCTTGGGAAATGGGTAATTGTCCTTTGGACATGCCTTGTTTAGGCCGGTGAAGTCTACGCACAAATGCCAAGTGCCATTTGGTTTCCTGACCATTAACAGATTGGCCATTCAATTCAAGTATTGACATTCCCGGATGAAGCATGCTTCGAGTAATTTCTTTATTTTTGTACGAGCTGCCTCATTTGTCTCTTTGCCTTGATGTTTAACCTTTTGCTTCACGCTTCTGTATCCCTCCTTGATGTTAAGCTTATGCACCATGACCGAGGGGTCGATGCCCAACATCGCGATCACAACAAATGCAAAGACATCACGGAATTCCTTGAGGGTAGAGACTATCTTCTCCCGAGTGTCAAGGTCTAGAGACTTCCTGACTCTAACTATGTGCTCGGGGGAAGAATCAATTTGAACTTCTTCGTTGCCCTTAGCTGGGTGAGGTTGATTGTAGCGCTTGATATTTTCATTGAGATAGACATCTACTCAGTTAGGGCTTCCTTCTGAGAGGGATCCTTACTTTTTTGTCCGATTACAGGCTCAGGTTCGGTGTTGCAAAGACTGTTCTCATAGCATTCTCTTGCTAAACGCTGATTGCCATACAACTCACCAACTACCCTCGAATCTGCCTCATACTGCAACAATAGCTGGTAAGTTGAGATGGAAGCTTTAACCTTGTTGAGAGTGAGCCTGCCGAGGATGATGTTGTAAGGAAGGTCCAAGTCTATGATTGTGACGTACACCAGGGCTGACCGAGCCTAGTCCTTCTCCCTTATCTGGACTGGTAGTTTGATGATTCCCTCGTGGTATGTCCTCTTACCACCAAAACCAAGTAGTGGATGTTCTGAGGCTACCAAGTCAGACTTCGAGTACTTGAGTTTTTGTAAATAGTCACAAGTAATGATGTTCGAGGAGCTGCCACTATCGATGAGCACCCTCTTTACCCAAGCATTAGATACTTTAATGTTGACCACTAGCGGATCATCATGAGGTACAACAATGGGTTTAGCTGAGTCGTCATCAAAGATCATCTTTGGGCATTTAGGGGACGCCTCTCCTTCAACCTTCAACACTTGGTGAGTGATATCCTCCAAGTTATTGGGTCCACACGAGGTATGTCCCTCGGAGATAACATTGACCGTGTGCAGGGTTTCATTACTAGCTGAGGACTGAACTTTTGTCTACCGAGCATTATTCCTGTCTCGATTGTCATTCTTCTTAAGGTACCTGTTCAATTTTCCATCATTGGCCAGCTAGTCTAGGGCCTTCTTGAGCTCCTTAAAATCTCGGGTAGTGTGCCCACAATCCCGATGGTATTCACCAGAGATTCCTGTTTCTTCTGTTTATTGTGGTCCATGTAGGTACTGCCTTGGGTAGAATATCCAGAGGTTTGATATCAAGGAATATGTCCCATGCGATTGGTGTTATACCGAGGGTCATCACCCACATCCCTCGGCCGAGGTTTCTTGCTCTGATCCTTGTCATTGCCATTACCATGGTCGTTCCTTTTGTCATTCATCTTTCTCTTGCCCTCTGCCGAGGGCTGGTCATCATGCATATTATTGATTTCAGAGGCCTGAATGTGCTTTTGAGCGAATTCCAAAGCAGTAGAATGATGAGTAACATTCATATAGAGTTTTTAGGCTATTTTAGTTGCATATTTAGTTGCATATTAGTCCATATAGTTGCATTTTAGGTATTAACTGTATTAATTATCCATTTTGTGCTCTATTATGCTTTGTTTGTGTTACTTAACTTTTCAGGTAGTTTTATAGCTATTTGGAAGCTTTCGGAGCAAGATGAGTCAAAGTGGATGATTGTAGAAGGAGAGTTGGTGATGATGGATTTTTTATACCAAGTTTTATATCATATGAAACTTATTTAACATTCATAAGGGTGATGGCACAACTTATTGGGGTTAATATGAGCTAGAATAGAAGAAATAACATTGTTTGCGAAAGATCAGCTTGACCACCTTGCACTATTTTGTCCATATCTCGAGTTTTACTTATCGGATTAATGCGATTCAAGTTGCATTGGAAACCAGACTCAAAGATAGTCGCAAAAGTAGGTTATATCTTTCAGTATGATGTCTATAGATCAAGCTATGTCACCTCGAATTCGACCTAGCGGTTTAGGGCACGAACCAGCGCCGGATGGTTTTATCTGCTCGTTTGTGATCGGTTCTGCCTAGCCCGCTGGGTAACCAGCGCCCAATGGTCAGGGACCTACTGTGTTGTATTTGTTTTGCCTCTTTTTATTAGTTTAGGGAGAATTAGAACAAATTACACACTCTCTCTCCATTATTCATCTAAAAACCCCAACTTCTCTTCTCTCTCTTCTTAGTTTAGATCTAGTACTTCTACTATCAAATTATCTTAGTTTTATCAACTTTTCTGTAATTTTCTTCTCCATTAATTCAAGTTCTAATGGTATTATCTATCAATTTCTACTTTACTTGTTTTTGGTAATTGCTTGAATTTCTATCATTGTTGATTGTTAGTTTCAACCTCTTTACTTTTCAATCATGAATTCTAAGTTAAACATTGTTATTGATTTTTCTATGAATAGTGAGTTGTCTTCTTGTTGGGGCTTTGGGAATCCATGAAAAATTCAATGAAATAGTTTTTTTGTTAATGGATTAGTTTCAAGTTTACAATTGAATTCCTATTATTGATTTATCATTGCTAGCAATTGAATTATGGCCAAGTTTAATTGTGGGTTGGGTATTTGTTGAATTTGATGCCGAGAGGTAAGAATACCACAAAAGACCAAAGAATAATAGTCATGAGGAATCTAGGCAAGAGCGAGGGCCGCTAGAGGAGTTTTGAGGGAGACTAGATTTTAAAGAACTAGTGAGCCCTAATTTGATTAATACTTGAAACTTGTTAGTTTTCACTACTCAATTGATTTGTTCGTTCATGGTGAACCATTGCCCTAGGTTTTAGTTAATTTGAGTCAAGTCTTAATTTAATTTTCATAGCTAGCTTCCTAGTCAATTATAGCTCCAACCAAGGCCTTTCGTACAGTTTGAACTTTTTAGTACTAATATAATCACTTAGCTTCCCAGAGGATACAATCCCTACTTCCCTAGTTGTATTAGTTGGTGTTTGTCGGTTTATTTTTGACAGGTACGCGATAGCCTATTCAAAGAATACTTGGTGATACCCTCGATGACAAGGTCTTGCTTAAACCGGCTAGGTCTTAAGCCTGACATGAGTTTAGTAAAAGCTACATTGTTCTCTAGCTTCGAAATTCCAAGAGATTCAGCATTGAATCGTTTGATGTAACTGGATAGTACTTCAACTTTTACTTGTTTCAAACTCATCAAATGCAAACTAGTTTTCTTGTGACGTTTACTAGCGATAAATCGTTGCTTAAACAGAGCTTCTAACACAGTGAAATTGGTAACATAACAAGATGGTAATTCACTAAACCAAGTTAGAGCAATACCTTTAATTGTGGTTGGTAAAAACCTACACCCAGATGCTTCATATCCAGTCTGCATAACCATTTGGTTTTTATAGGCAACCATGTGATCCTTTGCGTCGGTCGTCCCATCGAAGGTCTCTATCGTGGGCACCTTCACCTTCTTTTGATCTTCCGTATCCATGATTTCCCTGCTGAATGGGGTTCTATGTACGAGGGTATGCATCGGCTGATGAACCCAAGTTCCCTCACCAGCTGACTAGGACTAACTCTAACCGGTTACTACCTGCATGGCCTCGGGACCTAGATGAAGAAGGTGACCTCGGAGCTTCTCTGTGTGACCGACTGACTGCCTCGTGCTAGGATCGGTTTGGTCAGGCAGAGGGCAGGTCGAAATTTCCTCGGTGAGGGGAGACTCGAGGCTACGCTGCTGCTGCTTTGCCCTAGCTTCAGTTGTTGTTGATGATCGTTCTTGCATCAACGTTTTCACTCCTCCTTTCTTCAATGATGATCTTGACATCCGTGAGTGGAGGTCGGTTGGATCGACTCTCTTGAGGTATATCCTCCTATCTTTGAGAAATGAGAGGTTGAACCTCATTGGGGATGCTCCGATGGGAGTTTTCCCTAGTAGGGGGAATTGAAACGATAAAGACTAGGGGGTACCTTCTTGGAAAGGCCGGCTGACTCCGAGTTGGAAGTCTTTTTCCCTGACTGCACAAGGACTGATGTGTTACTCCATCCTGGGGCTGGTGTTAAGGCTGATCCAGCCATTTGGTGTGAATGCTAACCTTCTACAAGAGAGCATTGAGCTCCTGCCGAGTGTTAGGTCACCGGGCTAAGGATGGGGGATAGGAAAAGGTCGGCTAGGCCTGCCACCCGCGACTACGAGACCTTCATCCTTAGGGGCAAATGAGGCAGTATTCCCCTCTTGGGGATTCGACTGCCCTCCTCCTTTGCCTGGCTGACCAGCGGTAGGTTGAATTTCACGAGCACCGTAACACGTGCTAACCATGGCTTGCTGTTTTCCCCACAGATGGTGCTAATCTGTTCCTACTCAAGGAACTTCAAAGAAACAACGAAAAACTTAACGAAAACTTGTGACTAGGGACGACTGTTGGCACGTAACGAGCACTTTGGCTCTATTCCGCGGACCTGCAAAACAAACAAAGGTGACTGGCCCGGGGTGGTTGACCCGGGAAAGCCCTTCCGATGCTTATGTTAGCAAGGAAACTCTCCAAAACTCAAGGTCAAGTAAGTCAAAGTTTAGAAAAGTACATGGTAGGTTGAGAATCAGATGCTTGGATTAGGTCTACCAACTCCTCTTAATAGGGTTTAGTATGGTTGTACCTTGTTTATTCCTTCAATGTGGGATTGCGAAAGTATCATTTTCTCTAATGTGGGACAAAAGTACACAAATTGTCATAACATTCTCAATTGTCAGAGTACTTTCTCCATAATTGTACTTTATGAACCTACCCTTCTTGATGTCAGTATTATGTGGATAGGTGGGGTCTACATGCTTGCAAAGTGGGGCCCATAGAATGCCACATGGCACCTTGTGATAGGATAGGTGTAGGAACAATATATATGTATATATATATTAGAGTTTGGTAAATATGGCTGTGGACTTTCCAGGTGTATTGTAGAAAGGAGGCGTGTAAAATTTACAAAAAATAATGTGGTCACTATGTATAGGACAAAAAGCTGTAACACCTGGTGTCACCACTACGATTAGACTCTAGGTATTTTTGATTGAAGGAGGAATTTGTAAAACACGACGCGTTTTGAAGATTTTTCAATTTTTGGTCTTAAAGTTAGTGTTGTTCAATTTTTATACTGTATATTTCTGTGGAAGAGAAACGCTATTTCCTGTTGAGATGACATCCCAGGAAGGCAAGCGAGTGATTATGCCATCAGAAAATAAAAGGAGAGGATTCATAAATAGTGTAGTTAATTAGGAAAAAATCAAAGCGTGCGATGCCAAATGGAGAGGTAGCGAGGGTAGCTGCTGCGGAAAACTCTATGCTAGATCCAGTGTATTTCAAATCTCTAGATAAACTTGGAATCGTTCAAACGGAAGAGGATAAGAGGACTTTTTTTGAATCCGAGGATAGTACAGATGTGTTGGCAGCCAAACCAACAGAGAAGTTCTTAAATAATTACCAAGCTGCAAAAATTGCAGAAATTTTGTGTGGAGACATGGAGGAAGACGGGTACTGGTTAAAGATGTCGGGGTATCGGACAGTATTGTTCACCCACCCGCACCAACTACGAAGAATTGTTACATAGATGTGTATGTCGGCCATTTTGAGCATTGACCATGGGTCCCGTTACATTTGATTGTGACAAAAGTTTAAAAGGCTATACTATATGTCTGGCGCAGTTGAGTTCAGCAAGCGTGTCGCGTATTATTTCATATTTGTGGACATGTACTTTCATGGGGTTTGTCCCTTCCTTGAATGTGTTCGACAAGATGCATATGTTAATGAAACACCCTGAGCAGAAAAGGGTTATGGAAAATAGACAATTGAGCTGGTTTTTGTACTCTGTATCCGACCGTTGCCTTATGCAAAGATTCGACAGATGATTGGTTTTAGATGAGAGTTCTGACTAAGCCATCTCATCCTTCGTATTATGGTGCTCCAAAAATTTTACTCAACCGCATATGGATATGGGGTGGTTGGATTTAGACACAACAAAACATGACCATAGCCAGATGCAATATTTCCAGTCGCTAAGGACCTCGAACATCACTCGAAGTCCGCGCGTGGCATATTTATAGATGAATTGGTTGCCTGATCATATGTACATTGTTAAAGAGAAATTACTTGCGATATGTGGTCTTAGCCCAAGAATATCGGGTATGGCACGTGTGGATAATTTCTGTGTAGTACAACGTGGTGTGCTTTTCCTTTGTATGCTTGTGAAAAACGTGGTGTGTGTGTGTGTGTGTGTGTGTGTGTGTGTGTGTGTGTGTGTGTGTGTGTGTGTGTGTGTGTGTGTGTGT
>SNQN01002028.1:44226-81192 GCA_008642245.1 Bassia scoparia | reverse complement strand
TTTTTCAACGATCAAACTATCCTCTTCAAACGATCTAATACGAACAAAAACTGCAACAATTTTAAAAAAATTCAGAGATCAAACCCAAAAACAAATTCAAAAAATCAATCAGAAACAAATATCACAAAAAAAAATCAGAAATCAAATGATATGAAAAAAAGAAGAAAATCACAAAAATAAAATCTTGAAAGAACCAAAATACATAAAAAAACCAGGAAAACAATCGAAAATACAATCAAAAACAACCCAGAAAATAAAATCAGTTCAGATCCCAACATGAAGTTTCCCCAAAATTCATCAAATATTGCACAATCTCTTCTTGTAAAAGGAGAGAAAAACAAAAAAACATCAATTCGAACAACAAAAAATCACAATAATCAAGAAACAACCATATCTCGTATATAAAACCAAAATAAATCAATCGAAGCCAAAAAAAAATCAAAATAAATAAGAAAATTCCAGAATATATAAAAAAACCAACAAAACGAGTTCGACGAACCCCAAAATATAGAATAAAAACAAATTGAAAACGAAAAAAAAAATTGAAACAATCGTGTACAAACCCAGATCTCGCAAATAATAAAAAAAATCGGAAACACGAAAATCCAAAATCTATATCAATGTACAACCCAATATTAATAAAAATTGAAAAACAAAACAAAAAACAAAAAGCCAAGCATCACACACGACAAAGAGAACACGTCGGTATTGGGTCGAGCAGTGTTGAGACTATCCAGCTTTTAAGCTCACTGTAGCCCGGTGGTGGAAAACGTTGCCTTAGTTAATGATATCAGAATTCAACAGCATCAGTGAATGAAGGAAAGAAGGCTGTATTTGGAATGGAGCATTAGAGAGAAAGATAGAGTAAGAGGGTAGAGGAGTAATGGAGAGAAGAGGATAGAGAATGAAATGGTATGTATGAGAGAGAAGAGTATTCTAGTATCATTATAAACATATAATCCGTAAAAGCTAGTAAGAGCCGTTGTATGGTTGTTTATTGGGCCATAGTCATTTGCTGCGGGTGTCCATAAACATCAAACAATGAATTCTCTCCATTTTTCCCTCTAAATTATATATTTTTGCGATATTTAAAAACCCCAACATATAACTCTCCAAAACTGTTGCGTTTTAACACCACAACAAATAAGCCACATTATATGATGTTTTTCTACTACAACTAATATGTAATGCATTAACTTAGAATGTGTACTAGATCTCTAGAAATGAAAGGTTGTACTTATTTATCACCAATAAAGATATACTTCTAGACTCTGCCATAAGTCTGCTTGTTGTGCAATCCAAAGAACTTGAAACTCATGCGAGCATAAGGCGCACATATTCTCTTTTAGTAGACGGAAAATGTTTTTTGTATTGTCCAGTCAAAAGACAAGCAAAGCCATAGAGAACTCATCCTGCATTAGTTATATAAAGATCAATCAATCCTCTAACTTTCTAATCAACCAGAATTGCCCTATAGATCTTCATCCAATCCTCCTAAAGTACACACCCCATAGGAACTATGACTAGTCATTGACCTATAAAATTTATACTTTTCAAAGTCTTTTATTTTTGTTGATGGATCAAGTAGTCCCCTCTCAGATTGCATTATTTCGCACGCTAAGAAAGAAGTTCAACTCTCCCATTCAATACTCATCTTCAAATCACCAACTCATAAGATCACATACTACAACAAATTTTTCATAGTTGCATAAAAAATAATTCATCAACACTTTAATATTGTACAACTTAGCATGTCGCTCCTTCACTATTTAAGAACATGTCCATTTATCAGACTTCTCTCTATTAAATTGTTTTAAATGAATCCACATGTGAAGCCAGCCTCATACCAGGCTCCTGGGTCCTTGCTTCAACCCATAAATGCTTGTAAGCTAACATATTAGAAAAATTTTCATTCGTACAAAGCCAGAGAGGTATCCAACATAAAGCTTCCTCTGCTCTTAAAATCACATTTAGAACACCCATCTCCTTACTATAATTAAAACCCAATTAAACTGAGACAATGAAAAATAGGATTACGAATAGCTTCTACCTTGCGTACAGGTCCTAGCCTCGAAGTATTCTTTACGTGAAGCCTTTAACTAAATAGCTATTCATTATTGTTCATACCATCTATTTTTTTAAAAAACTCCACTTAAAGCCATGTCTGTTCGTATATGTAAGCAGTGGAACCTTCATCACAACCTTTATTATCTTCAAAGACCATCTAGTCGAATGAATTTAACTCCTATAAGTGCTTGTTTATCAAGTGTTTTTCGAATTCATATCTTTCATACTTTAATATCTTTTGCTTTATTTCGTTCAACAAAAAGATAAATGCAGGAAGCACAGAAGTTCCTCAACTGAGTCTTTGTTTGAGTTCCTTAATGATATCACTTATAGTAAGAAGTTAGCGGAATTCTAATCTCCAGGGTTTAGGCGTTGAACTCTCCACAGGAACCTCAACTAGTCTCTCTCAGCTGAGTCTCTATTTTCCTTTCTTCAGCATGATTCTCATGCTTCCCTTGCTTTCTCCTCCGGTTAGAACTTCGTATTAAGTATTCCCCGTTAGGTTGTAGGGTTCCTTGACATTTCTATTCTCATCTAATCTTTGTGTCTTTTAGAACTATTCTTCACATCGTTCCAATTGATGAGCATTGAAGATGTTAGCTTCATCAATATAAACATGAATACGGTTTAGTCTAGACAAGTAGATTTTTATGTGTTACTCTGTATGCGCTTTGCTATGTTAAAATACGAAGGAAACGCTCAATAATCACGCTTCATCAAACTTACCCAGTTCTATTACCAATTGATAGTACAAAACCCACTCAACCAAAAATTCAGGATAATTTAGTTTCTTACTTTTAACCGATTCATAGGATTTTTACACTAGGTCAAGCATAACTACGATTGATGAACTATAAACATGAACCATTATATACTTATGCCCAAAAGTCCCCTTGCAAGGCCACTGCAGACATTAACATATTCTTGCTTTCCTCAATCATGTCGTCCTTTCCACCACCCATTTCTTGCTGTGATCGTTGTCAGAAATTATATCTCATCTAGTTCTACCAAAACCATCAAACTGTATTTTCGATCTGTCATGATCTGACCCTAACAAAACAATAGTCGGTGGTGGTTGATGATATGAAATTTTTCAGATATGTAAATTTTATTGTGTTCCTTATCACAAATTATATCTTATAATTAATGTTTAGACCTCGACTAAATACATCAAAGTACATGAGATTGAACTTACCCAACTACATTGCTGAATATTTCATCTCTTATTGTACACTAACGAGACTCCTAAGAAGGACACACTTTCCAAGTAGACGAACTTCACTATGGTAATTCTATTGCCAGTTTATCACTGAAGAAGTGCCATAAATTAAATCAATGACTCTTGAGTTGAATGGCAATGGCAAAGGGACTAGAAAAGCCAATCCTCTAATCCAAATACAGTGCGTAAAATCTGACTCTGTCCCCAAAACTTATCAACCTCAAGTGAGTCTCTTGATTTCAGCAGCTAAGAAAGAAGCCTTTGTAGCATACTTCTTTGTGAACCTTTGAATATTCTACAACTGAAATCTTCACAAAGAATCACTCAAATCTGCACACTATAGTTCCCAGGTGTACCACATAAAATCAGTATATAGATGAAATGGATGGAAAACATGACTACATGCTCTGAGATTCATCTATTAAAGGCAGGGAACACACAGTATTACGAATGTCTATGGATAAGTATGATCTTAATCTCAATTTAAACTTGAATCTTATAAAATGATGTTATTTTAAATAGAAAAAAATGAGTTTTAATTGAAGATCATTAATCAAGAGGAGAGGAATTGCTGAGAGTTATAGACATGAGTATAACTGCGAGACTAAATTACATCATCATACAGGGAAACTAGGATTGATTCATGATGTAACAGGAAATGGTTATACTAACAGACCAACATTGGTTCCCCAGAGAAACCACATGGATAGAGATTCCAAAGAGTACAGTATTTATGTCTAAGACATGCTGTGGTTATACTGTGGTATGAATGGACACAAATCCCATTGAGTGTCCAGCCTTGAAAAGTTCAGTGTGATAAGACAAAACAATTGAAATTGGTCTGGAAAAAAAAGACCAAAACAATCAAATGTTGTTGGTAAACGCCAAGAAAATTTGTTCCTAAACTAATGTTGATTTTCTAAGGTCTATGAAAGAATACTATGTACTTTGACATGATCTCAACACATGTCCGGTGATAAAGAGCAATTTCTCTCACTATACCTTTGAGAGAATCACCTTTGGAATAACAGCAAGGAACCATCATATTTAGGAATAGGTAACACCGAATCAATTATATTATATTATTTGGCTTCGCAAACATAATTCTTTGAGCATCCACAACTGAAGTGACAAAGTAATTAGATGAGGTTTCAAGCCAACCATGTCAATATCGACTCACAAACAGGTGATTATAGGGGAACCAGGACAACATGAGTTACATACCTCTTGATAAATCCCCAAAAATAAGCTATCTGGTTGACTGTTCGATAATATCAATGATTTGATAAGAGATTTGAATGCAGCCAAATACTGATAAACTGTAAGGCTCAAACTTGTAGGACGTGCCAATATCAATATGAGGCAAATAATTTTCAAAGTGCAAAGGAAACAAGGTCAAAATCTCTTTAAGCCTGAAAACTTTTGATACAACACCCTTCACTTTACACAGTGACGGTCCCATGGAGAGTTCAAGCGAAATCATAGTTTGTCTGTTATGTGAGATTTCCATACACTTGGTAATCCCACCAAAAGAAAAAGAGAAATTATGGAGTTACTCCTGTGAACATGAACCAGCTTCTCACAAGCTAAGTCCGTAAATAACCATGTACTGATTAAAAGTGACTTATTATAGTGCAGGAACATGTATATCACAACCGCCCTAACACTCAACAAAATGGTTGTTAAGAAAGCATAGAACTCTTGAGATCAGGACAAGCTATTGAACGCTCCCTAAACGGTGAAGTTTACATGTTGCTATAACTAAAGAGTCATTAACCAAACTAGAAACCCCTATAATCCTAGCAGAACCCAATATTGGTACTTTCTATCTTGAGCAAATTATGTACTAAAATGAACCAGCTGATAAATTTGACCTAGATATGGGATATCTTTATTTCTTAAAGCTAAGCATATAAACTTAACAAAAGGACTTTAGGTTGTTGAGGAGATTCGTTGTTTAGGTTAACATCTTCTGAATTCAAGTGAACCTGTAGAATGATCTGATCACTGACCATGTCTCGAATAGAGCAACTAGCACCTACTGTCCATCCAAACATAGTGAAGCCTAGCAAGAAAAAGGACAGCATAGGGAACCAACCTGTGTTCCCCAACACAGGTAAGAGTTCAGGGAACAATCGACAATATATACAACATAACTTAGGAAAGAGAGTAGAGGAAAGACGGAATGAAAATCTCTGTCCCTCGAGAGAAGAGTTATTGATTCTGTTGTTCCCAAACCAAATGAGAACACAGAATTGATTTTTACTAAAAGTTTAATACTGAGGCTATCGCCCGCGCCTTAGCTACCTCAGCTCAGTGTCATGGAATTACCATGGACTCCGCATGGAATGCGTGGGTTCGTTGTCAATTGAGGGATCTCCACCGTTGCCTAAAGGTATTCACGTACGCCCGAACATTGTTGCCCAAACTAGGCCCACAATAGGTCCATAACCAAGTGGGTTCGAGGACTGG
Source organism: Bassia scoparia (assembly GCA_008642245.1). Taxonomy (NCBI): domain Eukaryota; kingdom Viridiplantae; phylum Streptophyta; class Magnoliopsida; order Caryophyllales; family Amaranthaceae; genus Bassia; species Bassia scoparia. The sequence continues at coordinate 75,434 of SNQN01002028.1, read as the reverse complement.
ACAACAGATCTGAACCCAATCCCCCATTAGCGCCCTACTCCGGTCCTTATTCCCATAAATCATAACATGAATTCAAGAAACTATGATTACTTCGAAACCACTATTACTATGGTTGCTATTATGTACAAACCAAGTCACAAGACAGCATCACTTGTTGAGCATATATAATATTAGAAAACGGCGTCCATGATACTGGACTTAATGACAAGCGATTAAATTCCGTCTTGTTAAACAATATAACAAGTGTATAGAATTATATACAATGAAACAAGTACATATATAGTATGGCCTCCTCACCGTTCCTGCAAACAATCAAATTGTTAGAATAAAAGGAATCCCTTTTCATTGATTGCTTAATGAGCAACAAACGCTATATTAACAAAACAAATGTATAATAATCTGAATTGACAAGATGATACAATGAAGTGTTAATGAATTAAAACCACCAATGACATAAAAACATAAAAATCCACAATTTCATTGAAACGAAAATGTTTCTACTTTAATGGATAAATCAACATGTTAACAAAAAGACAAAAGAATTAAAGAAGAGTGGAAATATGTGTTACGAGTAAATCCCTAATTATATTTATTCGCTTTGATTCGCAGATCATGTTTGAATTAATAACGAATGGTTTAATTGAGAGAAATAATTATCTCACTGTGCGTGTGAATGTTCCGAGGACCAGTAGCGTTCCATATTCACACTTTGTACTGAAGACCTCATTTTCGTACACAAATGACTACCCTGTTCCTACTCTCTCAGACTATCAAAAGTAGGCCACAACCTCACCTCCTTGAACTAGGAGTTAAAACTCTTACTAGCATGCGTGGCAAGGCAAAAATCTCAGTCGCTCAAGCATCATTTACCTCATGGTCAGTTTGCCGGTTTATCATAGTGAAGAGACGATATACGCATAGAGCGAATACGCTATTCTCATATAACGCTTGCCTACTTTCCATAAGTTTGGCAAACATGGTATGTGGGGTCTACATCTAGAACAGGACATATATGAAAGCAAAAAGTTTTTGTACAAACCACCTACTCTATCTTGTTTATCGCAGCTTGATTATATACGCTTTTGCTAATAGTTAGATCTATGGGATGAAGAAGATACACGTCACTATTAGACACTGGAAGAATGGTCTGCCCACATACATGATCAGATTCATAATAAAATCATACCGCGTCTCCTTTTCGACTCAAGAAAGATTTATACACTCCACGAAAGTGTCATAAACGTAGATCAGTTACTCACTAGTGAGCAAATGGATCATCAGACAATTCCAAAAAACCAATATTTCTCTTTGCAGTTATTTCTCACTAAGATTTACCTCCATAGCCATTCAAAGTTTTCTATTCCAAGTACTGCTGGCAAATTCTCGTTTCCTTTTGTTTATTTCCCTCGATGCGCGTCACCATCTCTCTGAAGCCGCCAAACTCACTTCTTTCTCAAAAAGCTATAATTTGTCTATTTTTTCTTCATATGTTCTAATTGATATTTCGTCAAATGTATAAAATTACGCAGAATACCCTCAGAAAAACTGTGTCAATCAGATTATAAATATATACCCTACCGATATTCATCTTCTCCCTCTCCTTCTATTCTGCAAAACATTTACTCAATGAAATCCTGACAACAATTATAAGTGAATTAACAGGATCTAGGTCGTCGAATCAAGGAAAATCACGAATTAAAATCGGCGAAATCGAATATTTCGAGTTTTTGGAAAGTATAGACGAAATCATGGCTATATACGCAGATGCTGAGCGAATACGCTCACCAGAGCGTTATATACGCTCCCACATGCTGCGTATCATACGCACACAACCAACTTCTGCCAAACCATTATGGAAAGTGAGGAAGACGTATATACGCTTGAGAATGAGCGTATATACGCTCGCTCACCTGCGATATTACGCTCATCTAGCGTATATACGCAGGTTTTGCCTGCCTCGTTCTGCCTCGTGCCTATAAATATATCCTTGCCTTGCTCAGCCGGACGATTTCCGACTTCACAGCCTTGACACCTCGGAAACTTACAGACGCAAACCCGAGACACACTATCTCTTCTCTCAAATATTCAAACCACATTCTTTTTAAATTCAAAAGCATCGATTCTGTTCGAATCAACAAGCGAAAAAAAGTAATAAATCTGAGATACTCGTCAAAAAACATATATTTCACTCTTTCCTTTTAATCCCGTTGTCCCTCTCTTAATTGATTAACCTAGTTATGAGTTTTAATTCAATAAAAACAATGTAGAACCACCTTTTTTCGTTCATGTAAAAATATGTAGGAATTTCTTTAAATGTTTCAATTTCCATGGTTTTGTTCATACTTGCATTAACACTTATTATCTTCATCCTCTTCACAATTCATGCATTATTAACATATTGTTATTTCAATACTAACGGTTTTTTTCTCAATAGCAATTCAATCGAAAGACGTTCCTTTTAGTTCTTATTCTAACAATATTGATTGTTTGCGAGTGACAAGGGAGAAGGACACACATAATATTAATCAGCACAACCTTGTTCATGTCTTGTAGTATATATCTTCTATCACATGCTAGATATTGTTTAACAAGACCGGGAAATTTAATCGCTGTCACATTAAAGTCAATAATCTATGGACAACCGGTTTTCTAAGCACCTTTTATATTGAACTAAAATCAATGTGATCCCTTGTCCATGTTAGAAGTCTTTTTAACATCAAAGCAACCACACCTAGTATATTAGGCGCTTTCGAATCAAATCAATAAGTTTCTTGAACTTCAAGTTATGATTTATTGGGAACTACAATGAGCCCCGAAGTAGAGGCCCCTACATCGGGCGAATTGGTTACAATCGATTTGTACCATTCCCGAACCCACACTTGTTACTGACCTACTTGTGGGCCACTATTGCACCAATGTTCGGGCGTCGTGAATAACCTAAAGCACGTGGCATCCCCTCAAAATTCGACAACAACACCCCCAACCATTACATGCGGATTCCAATGCTCAATTCCATGACACTAAGCTGACGGTCACGCCCCCCTAAGGCGGCGAAGCCCTTACAAGTACTAAAAACTTTAGTAGAAAAACAATTTGCTTTCCTCATTTTGTTGGGAACCAACAGAATCAATAATCTCTTCCTCTCCCAGGACCAGAAGGATTTTCATCGTCGTCCTCTTACCTCGCTTCCCTCAACGTCCAGGATATCATTATTATTTGTCTGATTTATGTTCTCCCTGAATCTTCTTACCTCCGTCTTTTGGAAACCATCAGTGTCCGGTCCCTATCTGATCCTCTTCATTCTTCTTCTCTAGGCTCTATCCAACCTATTTCTGATGACCAGTAGGTGAGCCAAGTAGCTGCTCTTCATTCAGAAAACCAGCAGCATGGTTCCCAGTGACTCCAAGAGTCCAATAATCCTCATCAGGTTCAACCTGGGATCCAGAAACAGTTAAACTCATCAAACAACATTACACTCTCCTTCAACACACAAAAGTCCTTTGTTAAAGGACTTTATTATCTTACTATTAAGAAAATATCCAAGAAAATATTCCCTCATCACTCCTAGGTCAAAATTTAATCCAGCTGTTCTTCCCATTATTATCGTACATAACAGCATCCAAAGATACGAAAGATGCAATATTGGGTTTTCGCCCTTTAGATTTCATAATAAGGGTTTTCTTAAGTATAGGTCTATGAGTCCCTATTTTAGTATTATAGCAAGCAGTCAACAACTTCACCCAGTAACTCTTAGAGACGCTTCAATAAAGCATTGTCCTTCCATTCCTAGAATTCTTTCTTTTCTTTTCAACAACACCCATTTTGTTGAGTGTTCTAGGGGCAGAGAAGTGTGACTTAATTACCATTGTTCCCGCAATAATCAATAAAGTCAGCATTTAATATCAAGTACCATGTCGATCTTACTGAGACTAGCTTGTGAGAAACTGGTTCTCCACCTGTCACAGGAGTAACCCACTCATCAAATGTCTCACTTTATTCTTTTGAGTGGAGCATTATCACCCAAGTGTACCTGGAAAAGTCATCAACCAATAACACACATATCTATGACTTCTTCGACTTGAAACCTCATGGACCACAACAATCAATGTAAAAGTTCGAAGGTTTGTTGTACTCAGAACAGTTTTAGCTTAAAAGAATTTTGACTGTTTCCCTTTGACACATTCTGAACAAACTTTCATCTGCCTCATACTTGATATTAGGAAGTCCTACACCAATTCTTGAGATAAGTTATTCAGAATGTTAGCTGCATGTCTAAATCTCTTATCCAATCCTAATTGATATACTGAAACACTCTCAAACAATAGACTTATTTTGAGGGATTTTATCCAAAAGGTAATGTAAAATCATGTCCTGTTCCCTCACAATAAGTTCACCTGTTTTGAATCGACTATGTGACATAGTGGCCTTTTGAAATCAACTCTATACCTTTGCATACAGTGTGAAGCTCAAAAAGATTATGTTGCAAGCCTTCAACATAACATACATCATCAATCTGCATTCGAAAAGTTCTTACCCTATCTTACCTAAACTAGTGATGTTCCCTTGCTGTTATCTCCAAAGTGACACTTCCTCCATCAAAAAGGTACTAGGAACGAAGAAATTGCTCTTTATTCACCGGACATGTTCTGAGCATCCCTGTCCAAATACCATAAGTACTTCTCTTCACTTTACCTGTAAAGAACAAATCAAACATTAGTTTTAGGAACCCAAATTTTCTTGGGTCCCTTTTCCACAACATTTGCATCTGTTTGGTCTTTTCTTTTCCAGACCAATTTCACATGTTTATTGTTCTTATTCACACTAACTTTTCTAGCTGGACACTCATGGATTTTGTGTCCATTCATACCACAGTGATAACAAACGTGYATGTCCTTAGACATAACATACTTACCTCTTTGGAATTCCCTGATCCATGTGGTTTCTCTGGGAGACCAGTTAGTCCTAGTTCCTCGTTTATTTTAATCAAGACCAACTTTCCCTTGGTTACCTCGATTTGATGTCAATATCTCTAAGGTCTCCTGTGCAGTTAGTAATTTACTCACATGTCTATAACTCTCATGCAATTCCTTCTCTCTTGATTCAAGATTCTCAATTAACAACTCATTTTTTTCTTTTAAAACAACATCACTTTTTAAAGATTCAAGTTGTAAATTGAGATTCAAGATCATACTATCCATAGACATGTTAGTAATCACTGGCTGCTTTCCCTCCTTTAAATGATGAATCTCAGCATGTAAGTCACATGTCTTTCCATCATATTCATCTATCATCACTGATTTCATCGCTGGTACCTACTGGGGGAACATCATAGTGTGCAGCTTTGAGTAAAGCATTCTCTTTGTGAAGATCTTCTAGGTTGCTAGCCAATATTTCAAAGGCTTTCAACAAAGAAGTTCTGCTACAAAAGGCTTCTTTTCCTCTAGCTGCTGAAAAATCAAGAGACTCACTTGAGGTTGATAAGTCTTTGGGGAACCAGGAGGTCAGATCTTCTTCACCGTCAACTGGATAGTTTGGWTTAGAGGATCTGGCCTTTTCTAGTTCCACTTTGCACTTGTCCAATTCAACCTCAAGCTCTGTCACTTGATCTTTCAATTTATGGCAAACTTCTTCAAGGTGATCACAACTGGCAATAGCAACTTCACACTCAGTACGTGAAGTACTCGTCTCACCTATGGACAAGTGCTTGTCCTTCCACTTAGGACAGTCTCTGATTAGGTGTAACAATAAGAAAGATGAAATAATTCAAGCCAAATGTAAAGTTGGTAAGTCCAATTCTCACTGTATTGATAATGTATTTTTAGTCGAGGGTCTAAAACATAATCTACTAAGTATATCACAATTTTGTGATAAAGGAAACACAATAAAATTTACAATCGAAAAATTTCATATCATCAACAACCACACAAGACTAATTGTTCTTGTTAGGTCAGATCATGAAACAGAATTCGAAAATTACAAGTTTGATGAGTTTTGTAGGGAAACTAGAATGAGTCATAACTTTTCTGCCCCACGAACTCCACAACAAAATGGAGTTGTGGAAAGGAAGCACATGACCTTGGAGGACATGGCAAGAACTATGTTAATTGCCAGTGGCCTTGCAAGGAACTTTTGGGCATAAGCTATTAATACTTCATGTTATATCATCAATCGTGTTATGCTTAGACCTATTGTGAAGAAAACTCCCTATGAACGGTTAAAAGGAAGAAAACCTAACATATCACACTTCAGAACATTTGGTTGCAAGTGTTTTGTTCATAACAATGGTAAAAGAAACTTGGGTAAGTTTGATGAGCGAAGTGATGAAGCTGTGTTCCTTCGCTATTCTAACAATAGCAAGGCATACAGAGTATACAATAAAAATTCTATGTGTGTAGAATAAAGTATTCATGTTATATTGATGAAGCTAACACATACTTCAATGCTCATAAATTGGACGATAGTGATTATGAAATAGTTCTATCAAAGAACAAAGATCTAGATGAAGAACTCAGCAAATGTTCCAAGGAATCCCCTACAACTCAAGTGGAGGAATAACCTATGAATACAGAAGTTCCTCAACCYGAAGGAGTAGAAGAAAGGGAAACTGAGGAACATGCTGAAGAAGAGGAAGAATCAGAATGAACTCAAGCTGAGAGAACTCAAGTTGGAGTTCCTGTGAGAGAGTTCAAGCCTAAACCCTGGAAGCATTAGAAATCTCACCCACTAATCTCATCATAAGTGATATCATTAAAGGAACTCAAACAAGAGCTCAGTTGAGGAACTTCTGTGCCTTCCATGCATTTCTATCCATTGTTGAACCGAAAAATAATGAAGAAGCTATAAAAGATGCTGATTGGGTAAAGTTCATGCAAGAAGACTTGAATGAATTCGAAAGAAACAAGGTATGGCATCTAGAACCGCCCACCCTTACCTAAAAACGAAAAGATCATTGGACTTAAATGGGTTTTTAGGAACAAAATAGATGAATATGAAACAATAATAAGAAACAAAGCTAGAATAGTTGTTAAAGGGTATAACCAACAAGAAGGCATTGACTTCGAAGAAACTTTAGGACCTGTAGCAAGGTTAGAAGCTATTCGAATTCTCATTTCCTTTGCCTCTTTTATGGGTTTTAAATTATATCAAATGGATGATAAATGTGATTTCTTAAATGGATTTCTACAAGAGGAAGTTTATGTTGGATAACCTCCTGGCTTTGAAGATGAAAATTTTTCTAATAATGTTTTCAAGCTTGACAAAGCACTTTATGGGCTGAAGCAAGCACCCAGGGCCTGGTATGAATGGCTTTCATAGTTTCTTTTAGAAAACAATTTTAAAAGAGGAAAAGTTGATAAAACATTGTTCTTAAAAGCTGAAGGAAGCGACATGCTAGTTGTACAAATCTATGTTGATGACATTATTTTTTATGCAACTAATGAAAAATTTTGTAAGTATTTTGCTGATCTTATGAGTGGTGAGTTTGAAATGAGTATGATGGGAGAGTTGAACTTCTTTCTTAGCGTGCAAATAAAGCAAACTGAGAGGGGAAACTTGATCCATCAACAAAAATAAAGGAACTTTTGAAAAAGTATAAATTTTATCAAGTCAAGACTAGTCATATCCCTATGGGAGTTGGTACCAGATTGGATGAAGATCCATAGGGCATATCTGTTGATCAGAAAAGGTATAGAGGTATGATTGATTCTCTTCTCTACTTAAATGCAGGATGAGTTCCTTGGCTCTTGTCTTGTTTCTTGGACAACAAAGAAACAAAACACAGTTTTCTTGTCTACTACCAAAGCAGAATATGTGGCTACTGCTGCATGATGTTCTCAAGTTCTCTGGATTAAGCAACAACTAAGAGACTTTGGCATGAGGTATGAATGTACTTCATTATATTGTGATAACATAAGTACAATATTCATTTCTAGAGATCCAGTACACCATTCTAAAGTTAAGCATATACATATTAGTAGTAGTAGAAAAAACATCATATAATGCGGCTTATTTGTTGTGGTTGTATAAAAAYCGCAACAGTTGAGAGTTATATGTTGCGGTTTTTTAAATAATCGCAACAAATATTACATATTAGAGGGGAAAAAATGAGAGAATTACAATTGTTGCAGTTATATGGACACCCGCAGCAAATGACTAGGCCCAATAACACAAACACAAAACCGGCTCCTTAGCTAGCTTTTACGGAGTATATGTATAATGACTAACCCTAGATACTCTCTCTCCTCTCATACCATACCCATTCTCATTCTCTATCCTCTTATCCTCTCATTCACTCCCCTCACACCCCTCATTCACTCTCATCTCTCTCCTCTAATCCTCTCATTCACTCCAGCCTTCTCTCTCCTCTCATTCACTCTTCTTGTTCACTATCATTCACCAACTAACCGGCCATACCCACCACCGACGAGCTCACCACCGATGAGCTCTACCAACAACCTCCCTACGAACCCACTAACACCGCCACTGGTCCTCTCCTTTTCGTCGTCGTCGATCCTCTCTTGGGTTTTTTTTTTGTTTTTTTCAATTTTTTATTATAATTTTTGGGTTTGCTAATTTTCTGATATATAGATTTGGAATTTTTCGGTGTTTTCCGATTTTTTTATATTTGCGAGATCTGGGTTTGTACACGATTGTGTTCAATTTTTTTTTCGTTTTTCAAATTTGTTTTTATTCTACTAGTTTTTTGGGGTTGTCGAACTCGTTTTGTTGGTTTTTTTATAATTCTGGAATTTTCTTATTTATATTTGATTTTTTTTGGTTTCGAATCTGATTTATTTGGTTTTATATACGAGATATGGGTTAGTTCTTGATTATTGTTCGATTTTTGTTTGTTTTCGAATATGATTTTTTTGGTTTTTCTCTCTCTTTACAGAAGAGATCGTGCAATAGTTTGATGAATTTTGGGAGAAACTTCATGTTGTGGGATCTTCGAATCTGATTTTTATTTTCTGGGTTTTTTTGATGTATTTTCGATTGTTTTCTGGTTTTTTTTATGTATTTTTGGTTCCTTTCAAGATTTTATTTTTGTGATTTTCTTCTTTTTTCATATCATTTGATTTCTGATTTTAATTTTTGTGATATTTGTTTTTCTTGGATTGATTTCTTTGAATTTGTTTTTCTGGGTTTGATCTCATGAGATTTTTTTAAAATTGTTGCAGTTTTATGTTCGTTTAGATCGTTGAAGAGCAAGAATAGTTGATCGTTGAAGAGAAAGAATAGTAGATGATATTATTAGATTTCTTCTCTTTGATTTCAGTGTATGGTAGGAAAAAAGAGGAATGTTTATTGAAGGTTTTATGATAGGCTGGTTCCTGTAAGCAGCAGAATATAAATAAAACAATAAAGAACACACAAGATTTAACGAGGTTCAYYCAACTCTAGGCTACGTCCTCCTACCCTATGTTCTTTTATTAATCTACTCCGAAAAACAAAGAACACACTCACTCTGCTGTTTCCCTACTCCGGGARCCAGCACACCCCACACTCAACTCTGAATGTGCACTCGACTCACACTCGTAAGTCCAATTTGTGTTTGAACTCACAAACACTCACCAAGCCTTCAACCCCTCTATTGAATGCCTTTACAATATCAACCTTTTCTCTCTTTTGATTCACTTCTAACAAGCTAATAATAGAAATAATAAAGCTCGACTAATGCTCTTATGTATCACTCAAAGTAAAGTTCTTATGCTTTGTGTTTTTCTCTCAAAAGTAAAACTCTTTTTAATCCATGGAGAGATGTGTAGAATTAGAAGTATAGATGAGTATATATGTCTGTTAACCTTAACCCTAGTTTCCTTAAATCTCTCTAATTGCCGAGCAAGGCAAGATGAGATTTAAGGAAAGTATTTATCTTCTTCGAATTGATCTTAAGGAAATAATCGAACAAGATAGATACTCCTAGGTTTAAGGCAACAACCATATTCTCATTTATATTTCCAGCTGCAAACTTTATTTTCAAAATATATCTTTTACAAAATATTTTAGAAAAATTCTTTTTCAAAACCGCAGCCATARTTCCACTCAGGGACACAGCTGGTTCCCCAGCCTAGTTCCCTAATTGAGTATGTTATGAATTCTGTTTCAATCTTGTACCAGAATTCATACCATAACTCAAAACACATATAAGCATTTAAACCATAACAATTAAGTCACACTACAGAGCATATTACATGAATTCCGTAGATTTAAACTTTTAAGAGTGTTCCTTCTATTCTTCATGTAATCTTCAAGACTTTGAATCTTCCTTTGAATACTTCATTTTTGAGGGCAAATTCTTTCTTCGAATGTTTTCGAAAGTCTTCACACTTCAAGTCTTGGAATTCTCCTATTACTACACATGTAACATGGTTAAGGTGCAATAAAAGGTATATGACTGTTTTTCAGCATAACAGTCAAGGAAACAGCTCTTACTGGTTCTGTACCAGTATATGAGCTTTGTGTTTATTCAGCTGTTCCCTGTAACAAACAAGTTAGTTTCAATATATACACAATAAGTATTAACTTGTCTGGGGAAACAAGTATCCTATAACAGCTGGTTCCCAAAACCAACTATTTTCACAATTAAGTATCATGTTTCCTATATTGGTTTGTCATTATTCAAAACCTAAGGGACCCAACATTTATGTAATATGAAATTTTACTGTAAGTTTTTTTCTGAATATATATATTATACAAAATAAATAAATTATTTGTTGCGGATTTTGGCCATAACCGCAGCAAATAGTCATTTGTTGCAGGCTCATTTGTTGCGGTTCAAAACCACAACAAATGAGCCCTAATTAACCGCAGCAAATGAGTTTTTTTCTACTAGTGTAGACATCATTTTTTAAAAGATTATGTTGAAAAAGCCTTGATCAAAATGGACTTTTGTGAAACTGAAAATAAAGTACGTGACATTTTGACTAAGCCATTAGAAAGGGACAAATTTGAAAGGATGTGTATGGAACTTGGGATGATTCAACTATCCTAAAGAGGTGTTCCAAAAATCCTCCAAGGTATAATCTCAAACATTATTTTTGTTAATATATATGTCTCACGCACAGTTTTATGTGAAAGCATTACACCGAGTAAACACATGTTATATTTCTTGTGTGCAAATATGAAGTCACTTGTGTTGAGTCAAAGCAAGTTAAAATGTTTGTTAAATTTTCAAGGGCCAATTTGTTTTGTTGAAATAGTTCAAAATCCAAATTTTAATATTCACAAAACTAATTATTTTTATTTTTTTCGGCTAATTCAAAAATTATATCTCACAAAAATCTAGCCAAATTAGTTGTATTGCATTCGAGATATTTTAACTTCCTAAATTCACTCAATTGAATGAAATTTATCTTGTTCAATGCATATAAGTATCCAACTTAACTTGTCAAATCAATTGAATCCATGAGCTAAGTTACTGACCTACATTAATTGCCCCCCTAAATTTTGACCGCACAAAATTCATCTCACCTCTCTCCACCATACACTTAACCTGTCAGTTTCACTTCCTATTTAACCATGCAAAACCACTTTCAAAACCCACTGAACTCTCAAAACTCAGCTCATCCAACTTCTCAACTCCATTACAAGCAAAACCGTCATTTTCACAAATAATCCAAATTACTCCCCCATGGATATTTTACCACTCCTAACAAACCGGCCTCTTGTTTCAAAAATGGAAGCTAGTAAGGAATTCGTCAAAGGCTCGAAAAAGCAAAAATTTGAAGAAATCGATGAGGACTGGGAAGAAATGAGAGATTGAATTCCGATGGAAGGGAAAACACATGTTCGTGCTTGAATTGACACTCATTGCACTAATTACATGGTTTGAATGGATGTGAATATGAAATGGTGCCATGCATGTAAGTTCACTCAACTTCTCAACATCTAAGAATATCAAGGTTGGGTTAATTTATTCGGTATATGTTATAAGAATGATCTATCATACACTCTTATGAATCAAATTAATAAAACCTTTAAGATTGAAAATGGGGTCTGTTCTTTTAAAATTAAAACTAGGGTTATTGAGTTCTATGCTGCTGATTTGAGTGAGGCATTTGGGTTCCAAACGAGGATTTTGATAAATATTTTAAAGGGGCTTATGAGGAGAAAATTGATGGTTAGTAAGTGAGAAAATCAGTTGAGGGGGTGTGTGTTGACATTATGGTTGAGCCAATTGGTGGAAACCGTAATTCAATCAAAACCAATCACAAATATTTTAGTCCAATTCAAAAATTACTCTTTCACCTTGTCTTTTTGTTCCATAATCCCACGTTCACAGCACATAGATGAAGCAAATCATCTAGATGTTGTTCTCATCTATTGTCTTGAACACAAAATTAAAATCAACTTTTCCTCTCTCATGATCAAACACTTGACCAACTGCATCCCAAATAAAATGAAAATTGGGTATGGAAACCTTCTTATGAACTTCCCAAAAAGCTTTAATATCAAACTTGACAAAGAAGTTCTCACCATGCAAACCAACCACTTTATACAACCTAGTACACTGCATAGGTTGGGTTTGACTGTCAAAGAGGGTGTGTGCATTTTTTAGGAGGATGAAGAGAGTGAGGAAAAGCAGGATGACAATATACCCGCTAAGAAGACAGAGGGAGACATGGAGACTGATGTGGGGAAGAGTCCAGAGAAGGTTGAATCGGTTTTTGAGGAGAAAATAAAGGAGGATGAAGTAGTGGTTAAGTCCACTAGTAGGAGAGGTGGTTGAGGCAGGTGAAGGGAAACTACCCTTAGGAAGAGTGGGAGGAACACGAGAAAGGGTGCTGATAAGGAGTCTGTGGCTTTGTTTATTGATCTGGATGTTGAAGAGGAGGACACAAACAAGCCTACTGAAACAGAAGTGCCTCCTGCTGCGGATGAGCCTAAATTGGTAAAGCAGAGTAGTGGACTTATCACTACTGGACAGGGCTTTGGTTTCTTCAGTTCCTCCACCATCATTAAGGAACTAAAGGCACTTAAGGCATCAGTCTAGAATTTGGATAGCAAGATGGATAGTGTTCTGTCTCGGTTCGCTCRGGTTGAGAAGATGCTAGAACAACAAGCATACTCATCCAAGGTCATCACTGATGGACTCAATGAAGTATCTACACAGATTAACAACTCCCAAAAGAGGATCATCAACAAGTGCGATGCAATCTTGAACTAATTTGCAGATCCAAATGATGCAAAACTCTTCTAGCTTCCCCCTATCATAATATTTATCTACATTACCCCTTTTGGATATTAATTCCCATGGTATGTAACTTAAATATTTTGGATTTGGTTGTTTCAGATTTGATTAGCTTTTAAAGATGGGTACTAATGATTTCTTTTGCTAAACTATTATCACAACAAGAAAATTGGCTTCGGCCGACCACGGTTACCGACCGATTTTCGGTAGGTAACATGGTTTACCGACCAAAAATCGGTCGGTAACCGGTGTCGGAATCAGGTTCGTCGGTAATCCAAAGATTACCGACCGAAATTCGGTCGGCAATGGTTTACCGACCGAATGCCGACCGATTCCCGACGAATATCATCCGACTAAAAAATGGAGGGAAAAAAGGGTTTACCGACCGAATAATCGGTCGGTAAGTCTCTTTTCCCCTCCAAAAAAGGAGGGGCATGGAGGAATTATCGACCGAATAATCGGTCGGTAATTCCTCTAATGAGCAAAAAAATATACTTTTACCGACCGCTAGTCGGTCGGTAATTTCATAGGAGGATTTTAAAAAAAATATAGCAGTGCATATATGCACTGCCTGGTTACGTTTCCCAAAAGTATCTTCATAAAAAAAAGTTCAATAACAAGCCATATTTATCTTTATAAAAAAAAAAGTACAATAACAAGCCATATTTAGAATTTACATTTCTTAAATCACTACAATCCATATTTAAATAACAAGCCATATTTAATTATCTTCTATAGCAACTTTACAATCAATCCTATTGCCCTATTTCTAGAAAGTTTGACAAAGCATGTAAGCATAATGTCACCAATTCCTGCGAGCCCTGTAATTGTAGCAGACTTGGCACCCATCTACATTGTAGAAGATGAAAGGAGCATAAGTCGGATATTGGATACAATTTCCCGTCAAAATACATAATCCAGAAAGCAAGAGAAGCAAAGTAGGGTTAGGAATTGGGAAGGAATGCAGCCAATTTTCGATCAGGAGCGAATGGCATATCTCCTGACCAAAAAAGTATGTGATTTGCATATCCATACCCAAAAGTGCTTAAAATATATCTTCTCTGTGGGTTATATATTACCATATADTTCATAAACAGTTTAAGCCAAAGAAGGGCAGTATATGATGTAAAAAATAAAATTATTCAATAGGAGCAGCCGATAGATGGTAAAAACAAGGTATAAACCTTATTTGCTAACTAACGATTTCCGTGCAACCTTGTGCAACAAGAGCAGCCATGGTATTATTCCCTAGCCCCAAGCCTTCCACAATTCCAACTGCTATAGCCAGAACATTTTTTAGTGCGCCAGTAATTTCTTATAAATCCACATCATATAAGAGCATTTTTCTTATAAATCCACATCATTTATGAATCTTTAAAAAACATAACAAACCTCCTATTGCTAYTGCCCTAAGAAACTATTAAACTATTGCAGAAAATAATCCAAAGCAGAGAAGCTGATCTAATAAATCTGCTTGAAACTCAGTGCAACTACAAACCTTCTTTGCAGTCTCTTCAGCTTCTATCCACACTCCATCAACATGGTTGTGAAAGTGCTCCGTTGTCTGCTTCACTCTGCATCAAGTTTACATCATATAAGCCATCAATGTATGTAGCAATTTCCCTAAAGGATTGAGAATTTTGAACAAAATAATACAACTCGAGAGCAATCAGTCATTACAGAAAAACAAGTAGTGGTGGGAGGACGGAAGTAGAGGAGAGGAAGGAATGGGCTAGCATTGTTCATATAATGCCTACGTAACAAAATAAATGTTACATTTATCATTAGAGGAAATAACAAAATAAATCTTGCACTTTCTTTTTGGGAATTTTTTTTCTCTCTATCTCTCCCCAACTACATGAGTCCCCTTTATTTTCTCTCCAAAAAATGCCTAGGAGTATGTGAAAGTAAAAGAGTAAATTTATTCTGTTAGGGAGTAAAAGTGAGGAAGTACTAAAAAAAGGGTTTATAAACGGATAATAAATTTGGGATTAACCATACTCAAAGTAGCAAAACTGTATTGTGTCTTCCTCACTTTCGCATCCCTCACTTTCCACCAAATACCATCACTCAAACACATTGTAAAAGAAAAACTAAAGAATGAATCATGTGCAAACATTCTTATGGCAATAAGTGAGTAATTGACCAAATTACCTGATTTTCAGATCCTCTTTTACTCCTTTAAGCTCCTCTGCTTTCTCCTGTAGCTGCTTAACTGATTGCTGGAACTCCTTATTACTACATCCATTCAATGAAAAAGAAAATTTCAAATAAAACTGGGTAAACAACACTGAAAGAAATCAACAGTGCTTACTCACTACTCTCAAGCCAATTCTTTAGAAAATCAAAACAATATGGTGCATCAAACCTCACTCCCGAATGTATAATGCTATTGCATCAAAACAAAACTACGAACAAACAAATTACCAAAGCTTTATGAACAAGCACAATCAATCAACAATCAAACAAAACCTTAATCCCATAAGTGGGGTCAGTTAACATGAACCAAAAGTGAAACTACGAACAAACAAATTACCAAAGCTTTATGAACAAACACAATCAATCAATCAATCAAACAAAACCTTAATCCCATAAGTGGGATCAATTAACATGAACCAAAAGTGAATATTTTGGGAAGTCATCCAAAAGACTTGCTCTTATAACACAAAAAAAATAAAAGAGAACGTGTTTCAATTTTGGAATTAAATGATAGATAACATCAATTTCAAGGCATAAAACGAAAAATGCAATAACAGGAGGCATTATTGTCATCAAAATAAAATCAAGGCCTTATCAACTAAACTCTACACAAAAATTACAGTCAAAGAAGGGTAGTATATGATGTAAAAAATAAAATTATTTAATAGGACCAGCCGATAGATGGTAAAAAGAAGGTATAAACCTTATTTGCTAACTAACGTAACGTCACTGAAGCATAAGAGCATATGAGATTAATGACAAACTGAGCATCGGAGAAACTGTGAGTCTACAGGACCACAAATTTATGAAAGGCCAGGGTTCCACATCATTTAAATCACGTCAGTTTAATGACTTACTACAATATGACTCACTGCAATATGATTCACAACTTCAAAAGGTAACGGATAAAATTTTGGAACGGAAAGAGTTAGTTCTATTAAAATACATAACCATTTGAAGTATGACTATGCAAGCAAAGATTGTAATCAACAAAGTAACCTAATAGCAAGTAGAGTGCCTTATGCCCACACGAATTTAGCAACTTGACAGGTTATAGAAAAAGGTAGCTTAACATAAAATCAGAACAGAAATAAAAATGTAAATCAAACCGAGAACACACGGATTCTTAGCCATTCAGATTTAATAAACTACAACAGACCAATTCCAGTTCTTGTCTAGGAAATTCGCATATGATGCAGGTGCATACGGGTTGTAATTAGCTCCTACTCTGGTCCATTGATTTCCACCATTAATAACATAACCACCTCCTGATATTGAGCAGTCCTAATTTATGTTTTTGCAACACAAAACAAAAATTGGAGTAAAAATAATAAGGTCAGTCTTTAAAAGAAATAAGTGATAAGACCATCAAATAATATAACAAGGCTTACTGTTCTTTTAAGCCATTCAATTGCATCCATTTTTAGGTTTAAATTAARTTTCAGGATTCAGACAAAATAAGGCCAACCAATACATCAATATCATTACTATCATCGCATTAGAAAATTTTCTGATTTTGTGTTTCCATTGAATTATTGTATTGCTTCTATTTTTAATTGTTTTTCTTTCAATTTTTGGCAATTTTTCCACCAAACCAAAATTAAAGGATGACTTAGGTATCACACTAAATCAGTATATTKGTATTATTATTTGTTTTATACTGTATGTTTCTAGGATAAACAGACTAAGCTAGTACATGTTTTATATACATCTGCATTTTTTGAAGTAGCTAATAATATAGTACTAACACTAGTTAATACTCAAAAACATAGACAAGTGCTATAAATCAAAGAGGATGTTTTTTTTTTTTTGTGTGTGTACTAGTGGCCAAGCCGAAATGAGTCACAAGGTCATGTACATGTTTACAACAGAAGATACGAAGATTCGAACCCTTCCAGGATCAAAGATATATTAGTATAGGATAATTGCAATAATTACGATATCAGAAATTCATTAAGGAGATTGAATAACACACAAATGTACCACACAAAAATTGTCATGGAGGATATGAAATGTCTGTAGGAAAGGATTTGGCAATGCCATAGTCGCGGAATGGTTCAAATTCAATACAACRAYTATATTWTAATCACAAGAGAATCATGACAAGATATTGTGATGTAAATATCMGAAGACAAATTCATTKGATTTCACCTTCAAGCTATGAGCCTTAATTTTCATTTAAGTTGAACAACCAAAATGTGCATAACATATATAGACTGATATCCAGCCTGAGAGATCAATTCAGACCTGTTGCCATTACAAAGCCTAGTTTTGCATATAAGTGGTGYAATATGGAYCAAATATAGTTCTATAATGCACCACYRACAAGAAACARATGTCTTATTCATCCGATAGATGGTTTGCGCTCTCTTATGGACGGATGTCAAACCAACGGGTCAAAGAAGGCAATGATAGARATATTACTTGCCTGATTCATTSGAGGCCGCAATACTGGAGTTTGCTGAGTGCACAAGGAAGYAGTTAGGACCATGTGATCCAACTCCTCGTAGTCATAGTCATCACCAAGAGYAGGATCAACAAGCTCCTTCARGTTATGATCATCGAGCAGGGGTTTTGCCTGAGCAGGAAACATATATTCAAGTTAAAGAGGCTACAATGTAATGAATGTATGTACAATACAATAACAAGGTATCAARAATGGGCTGATRGAAACAGCTTAATAAGAAACGAACCCATAAAAGAAGGCTTTGACTTTCTCTGTTCAAAGCTTTTCGTCCAGTAATTAGCTCCAAAAGCAGCACCCCAAAAGAATAAACATTAGTTTTCTCATCCACTATGCCATGCATGAAGTACTGTCATCAAAGAGAGTAAATATTGGACATATATATATATATACAGTATCAGCTAATTTCTTGAACTCATAAAAGTTCAACTGGAACACTTCATCTATACTAGTGTTTCTTAAATTTTTTTCGCAGGGTAATGCAACTTAATAACCAGAAATTGTAATAAATATATTGTTTTTTAATCATGGAATATCACTACAAGACTCATAGAATAACATATTTATTTTTACTTCTTTTGACGGGAAATTCATAAGATGCTAACAGCCTCACAAGCACAACAATGAAATGCTAACTCTACTAACCCAACATTCAAGCAAATAAATGAGTAATCAAGTAAAATAATCAAGCAATTAACAACAACAATAAAATTTACAAAAACAATGCAAAAAATTCAGAACTAAACCAACCATAACCCTAAATCAATCCCCAAAATCAGAAACCCTAATTCATACTCCAAAATCTGAAACCCTAAATGAATTACACAACTATAAACCATGATTCAATTCCAATTAACCTTGAGCTTGAAGAGAATAAATGCTATCACGAGCTGGGTATTTCGACCAAACGAAAAAGAGTTCAAAAAAAAAGGAGAAACGAAAAATCCTCAGATCTCAAAAAAAGAACGAAAAATTGAAAAACAAAATCTAGAAAATTCGAATAACAAAAGAAAATTGAAATCTGATATTCAACCAAGCGAAAACCCTAATTTTCGAAATCTGGAAATAATAAAACAGAAAAAAAAACTTAAAAGAGAAATACAAAAAGGATTTGGTAAAATTGACAACAAAATCAACAACAAAAGAAACGAAAATAGAAGAAAACCCTAGATCTAAAAGGAAATTAGAAGAAAAAGATTTTAAAAGAGGAGATGGTGGCGAGAGGAGATGAGACGGTGCTGTGGCGAATCAATGGTGGCGTGAGAAGGGTGAAGGGAGAGGAGAGAGGAGAGAGGAGAGAAGAGAGAGAGAGTTAAGGGATGAGCGTTGAAAGTTGTGAGGAGAGAGAAATTGAGGGTTGAGAGTGTGATGAGAGGAGGGAGAAAGAGGGGCGTGAGAAATGAGGTAAGAGGAGAGAGAAGCATCGATAAGAGGAGAAGGAAAGAAGTGTGGGCCTGTGTTTTTTTTTAATTAAAAAACATTTACCGACCGTAAAATCGGTCGGTACACCGACTGGTTTTAAATTCGGTCGGTGTACCGACCGATTTTTCTGTCGGTAATTTTTTGATTTTTTTTTTATTTTTTGYGCTGATGGAGGGAATTTGGATTAAGGATTTACCGACCGAAACATCGTTCGGTATTACCGACCGATTTTTCGGTCGGTAAATTACACCGACCGATAGCAGTCGGTGTCGGTCGGTGTTACCGACCGATTTTTTTTCGGTCGATAGTTTTGGTCGGCCTTAGACGAAATTCTAGTAGTGTTTGGGCCTCTGACATTTGATAATTAGATATATTCTGCTTTGATTAACTGCTTGTGTATGAATTGTTGCATATTTCATCTTTATGTGTGTTGAAAAGGTACAACCAATATAACTTGGTGATGTGCTATGAGATATATGTATATCTGTTTTGTTTTTTATGAAAGCCAAAAGGGGGAAAAGGATCAAACCTCTTTGGGAATAAAAATAGGTTGATGATCAAGTTCTCTGCATAAAAACTGCTCGAGTTCCTTGCAGTTTAGAAAAGTATATATGTATAAGGGTATTAACTTAAACTTGTTCTGTTTTGTTTCTCTTATATATCCTGCACTTAATTGATTATTTATGCACTAACACAAATAAATAATGATCTGAAATGGTTTAAGAGTTTGCTTGGTTTGGCATTCATAAAAAAAGGGGAATATTGTTGAACCCTATGTTTTGATGAATGGCATAACAAACCAACTAAGCAAACTCATGTGTGTTTATCTAAAATGTGTATTTAGTCTTGTTATTTCAGGCTTTAATAATTCAAGGAGTTTTAAGGGAATGAGGATATCCTTAGAAGAAGGAAGAAGTTCCCGGGGCTATTGAATACATTAAAGGAGCTCAAGGAAGAAGCTCAAGCATAGAAGGAAGCTCGAGTTCCTTGGCAGTTGCCTATACCATTACTCGAGGATTGAAGATGCTTCAGGAGGAAGATCTTTGGTATAGTAGATCTAGGATTTATATTTTAGATTTATTGTATTGCTTGGCATTAAGGTGTGAAATATTAGCTCAGAGGATAAAAAGGATATAAGATAAAGTTTGTGATTTGAGCTATTAATGAAACATAATTCAGTGTTTTATAAAAAGTTATTTTAAAATAAAACCTAGGTAAATTATATATTTTATGATATAAAATTAAAGTCTTTTTGATGAAATGTTAAGAATAGTTTTCTGTTAGTTTATTTGTTAAAAACCACATCTTATATTTCTTTTAGAAATAAAATGTTTTTATCTTTGAAAAATGTCTTAGTAGTTTTACGGTTGAAAGAAGATGCCTTCCTTGTTTTATGGAAAACAGTTTTGCAAATATCTAAGGAAAATGTGTGATTATTAGCTTGTTAACAAGCTGACTAACCGAGATAAATAAGGAAGCATTAAAATGGCTATAAACCTAAAAAGTGGAGGATCGTGTGAGTATGGACTAAGTGATCAAGTTTCACCAAGCACTACTCCTACAAAATAGGAAGTAGTGTGTAAGTGGAATTACTGCTTACCATTTACGCTCACATAATCACTCTATAAATACATCTCAGGTAGAATTGACTAAGACTCACTTGGGCAAAGAATTAATCAGAGCTTTTATTTTCATACTAGTGTCAAGCTTCTAAGTTTTATTGAGTTGTAAGTGCTTTAATCTGTTGATTGAAGCGAGGGGTTGTGAGTGTTTCATAGCCGAGGGATTTCATTAGAAATCGAGAGTTAGAGGGTGACCAATAGAGGGATTGGTTACGAGGGGTTCTATAGTTCACATTGAACTTAAGAATGGTGTTTTTGATTGTATGTAGGTGTTGTATCCTAAAATAATAAAGACGAAGTTGTGTGTTGTATCATGCCACAATTTTTCCTCTTTAGGCGTTTGTCTTGAGAGTTTGTGTTGGAAAAGTCTCTAGTCTCAAGTTTCTTTTGTTTAAGTTTCTTTTAATTTCGCAAAAATTAGCTTAACCCCCCCCCCCCTCTTGTATTGTTTAGTCGATCCAACACAATACAATGCGAATCTCTTAATTTACTCATTTGAAGAGTTTACAAGAGTATATGATCACTCAGTATGTGTGCACTCGTGTGTAGGACTCTTGCTTGCTTGATTTTAGACTTAAGTCTTTTTTTTCTCTAAAAAATAACTCTTTTAAGAACGTAGAGAAGTATGTTGTAAGCATATGTATTTTGAATATTTATAGCCAAGGCTAGCAATTACTTAGTGTTGAAACCCTAGAATATAGAAGATAATACGGATATAATTATTCTCCTATATTCTAGGAAAGTCCCATAAGATATTATTTCATACTAGATAAAATAATATCTTATGTTACATTCATTGCAACACAAGTAATTACCAAATATTCAGAATAGATATATCATCACCAGATCATCTTGAAGTTTCCAAAAATTATTTTTAAGAAAAATTTCCAAAAATCTTTTCTTGCTCGACAAGATGATCCGTGTTGTGAAAACAGTAGAACTGTTTTCTCAACTGGTAGAGTTAAAGCCAACTGACCAACTAGTCTAGTTGTCTTTAACCCTACTCAAAAAGCCTTTTGTCAAAACCAATCATACAAGCATTCATCAATCACCCCTCACGCACTTATACAACAAAAAGACTTAATTATTCTAACCCTAGAACTAATCTTCTTGTTCTTCAACTGCTCGAAGTTATCCTTGATTTCTTCATTGCAATCTTGAACTTCTCGAGTCTTCCCCGAAGGAGCTTTCTACTTCAAGAGTTGGAATTCCTGTAAGCCAAACATATATAACACTTTGCATATAAAACTTGTTAGCATACTATCACTTTATTCAAGTGACCAAGAACAATTCCTTCAACTTTTTAGATCTACTGCATTCATCAAACCAATGTACCTATTCTTGCAACTGTTTGTCATCACTCAATACACAAAGGAACTCAACATGACCACCACCACCTCCTTCCTCCTCCACTACATCATTCTTCCTCCTTCAACCCAACCAACTTAACACAACCACGCGACCCACCCAACCACGCGACCTAACCACCACAACCGTCGCGACCCAGCAACAATGGCGACCTAAAGTCTCCTAAATTCTAACCTAAATTCACACCCTAATTTTTTTTCAATTTGAATTTTCAATAGACACTACTAAATTCGAAACAAATCTGGGTTTTTGGGTGAAATTCGCTCGTTTATGTGGCTTGAATTTGTGAATGAATTTGGGCTTCGAATTATGAACAAATTTTTGGATAAATTTTTGGACGAATTTGTGAACAAAATTGTGAACGAATCTGGGCTTTGAATTATTGTTCGATTGGTAAAAAATCTGGGTTTCATTGCGCGGTAGGGGTTAGCTCGAAGTGGTAGGGTCTTGTAGTTAGGTCAACGTTAAGCTGCGTGAATGGCTAGTGGAGTGGTGGTTGTTGTGCAGCAACTAGGCTCATGTGTGGTGGTCGTGTTACTTGGGCCGGTGGTGGTGGTAGTGGGGTGGCTGGAGTATGGTTGGTGATCAATGGGAGGTTGAAGGTAATTAGTTAGTTTAAGTGCATGATTAGTTAGTTTTAGGTGTTATTTAGGTTAATTAGTTAAGTTTTAATGTTAAATGGATGAAAAAGTAACAACTTCAGTCTTTTTTAACGAAAAAAGTAACGATAGGGTTACGTTAGCTATTATACCCTAACCTAAGGGTTACCTGATCTGTTCTTCAAACCTCATTTTACTAGAGCTATAAGGCCAAACCTCATAGGTACTTGAGGAAATTTTCCTAATTTTAATAGAGAAACTTCTTAAGCTCCGTTAGTCAATTGAAGAAGTCTTTGATTACAGGCTACCATCTTCATAACACCCTATACTCATTTTGCACTTTTTTTTGGTGTGTGTTGAGGTGATTTTGCACTTCACCAACAAGTCAACCGCGCAATATTGTTTTGGTTTGGTAAGGGGTTGCCTCTCTGGTTACTAGTTATAAAGGATAACCCCACTATCGTAAAAAGGCTCTAAGGACATAGACAAAGGCTAAAGAAAGTATTGAATCTTGGAAATTCAGTCGAGTGTGAAATGAAACTGAAACTTAGGACAAACAAGATTGATTATAGATGCAAAAGCCTTCCATTAAAATAGTAATGATAGCATCAGACTACAATTGTATTTCAAAGAAGGATGATCAACTTCATGTTCACATAATCGGAAATAAAAGTACGAGACTAATAATAATACATGATGATAGAATACACTATACTAATGCTAATCTACTCTAAACTATATACTTGGCTACATACTAAGCCAAGTGCGACTAAAGAAAGTAGTAAATGCGAAGAAGAAGATAAGTTGATGTTTGATGTGTTGTTGTTTGCTCTGCCTTTGATCCTCTATTTATAGGCGATGAGTGATGAAGAATGTGGGATGACAGCTTAGCAGTTACCTCCATGTCATCAGTTGTTTGGCACTCCTTACATTTGAATGTTTTCCTTTTCCCTCTAAGCTACCATTTAAACATGTAGTGGGCTTCTCCTTTGGGTCATTCTTAATAATGGGTCATTCCCATCTTCTCCCTTTTGACGCTTCTGTTGTATCGCCATACTAAAATTAACAAGGAATGTCATACTTTTGTCAATATTAGTCAACAAAAGTTGATTAAATATTTTTGATCCGTAAAAGATTTCTCCCTTAATTTGTAAGGGCGATGTCATTCAATGCTCTGGAAACATTTCTCCATCTAACTCTTATAATAGATTACCATATCCAGACATAAGCTTGACCATTTTAAATGGACCCTACCATTTGGATGACCATTTGCCAAAGATGTGATCCTTATAATTATGCTTTGACAACAAGAAAATCGATTTCGGTCGACTGAACGCACCGACCGATTTTTTTTTGGTCGGCAATACTACTTTATCCGCCAAAACTCTCAACCAAAGCTGAGAAGTTTATTTATCCGCCAAATTTTACCGACCGAAATTTCGGTCGGTAAAATTTAATTTTTTTTTAATAAAAAATCGGCTAAATTCCCTCACGAGTATCGGGCATTCACTTCATTTTTTTTTCAATTTCAAACACTCTCACTCAAACTTTCACTCAAACCCTCCTCTCCCTCCTCTCACTCACAACCGGCACTAGCGAACTTACACCGGCACCGGCGACCTTTCGCTTTCTCTCTCTCACTCACTCGACGCCGCTGGTCGTTCTCTCTCTCCTCTCACGTCGCCTCTTTCTCTCTCTTTTTCTTTCTCTCTCGCTCCTCGCCGGCGACCCACCCAGTCTCGGAGCCACCTGCAGCCACCGCCGGCGACCTAGTGTCGGAGCCACCTGCAGCCACCACCGGCGACCCACCCAGTCTTGGTAATTTTTTTTTTGTTTGTTTTTATTTTGTTTAATTATGTTGTATTAGTTAAATTTGTTAATTTTTTTTAATTTTTTTTTGTTAATTTGTTTAATTTGACTTTGGTAATTTTTTTTTGTTTGTTTAATTATGTTGTATTAGTTAAATTTATTTTATTTTGTTTAAGTATGTTGTATTAGTTTAATTTTTTGTTTCTTAAAAATGATTGTAGAATTTGTAAATGTCAGGATTGTTTGAACATGATTAGTTTAGAGCATTCTTGRAGCAAATCTCAATAATCATCTAACTATTTTCTCTCCAAAACTTAACAGAACATATTACTGAGTCCGAAGATAGAGACTTTTCCTCTTCAAAATGATCCAAACCATTATTTTGATATCTGATTTGTTTTTTTTATTGAAATTTGGACTTGTGTATTGAGTTTTGAGTCTAATCGAGTATCTGATTATTCGATCCTTTGACATTTTTAATGAGTCTACGCTGTCATTGTTAATAGGAAAATTATGATCCTTTGAGAATTTGAAGATTATGTTAGGAGTGTATATGAAAATTTTGATCTTTCTATTATTAGATGAGAAGTTTGCTAGATAGTAAGTTTGAATCTTTTTTTCTTCTTTTCTTTTGTTTAAACTCTGTTTTATATTTTTTTTTGAATTACATATGTTGGTGTTTAAAGTTTTGAGATATGAAATACATTTTTCAGAGAATGAACATCTTATTGTGTGAGCTTTGCTAAGCTCCTCGGGTTCCTTACAACCTTGTGGCATTATTAACATCTGAGCCATTAGTGATTAAAGTACTTATGAGGTTTAGATGATGATTTTGTGCTGAATTCGTGGCGGACGTTTGAAATTTCATGATTGTGCAGTGATTTGAGATAGTGATTGTTCCTTTTTATCATGTTTGTTCAATTTTAAAGAGATTATTTGATGCTCTTGTGGTACTGTGTGATGATTGAAGTTTTCATTTCTTTATGTTAATTCATTTTTAAAGCGCTGAGTTGATGCTTGTGATGTGATGCATGTGATGATTGAAGCTTTCCTTTTATCATGTTTATCCAATTTCAAAGTATTGAGTTGATGCTTGTGATGCTATGTGATGATTGAAGCGTTCCTTTTATTATGTTTATCATATTTCAAAGTATTGAATTGATGCTTGCGAGTTGTGATAGTGTGTGATGATTAAAGCTTTTGTCGTCGAATTTGCATAGATTTTGAATTTAGGGAAAACTAAGCGTTAGTTTGGGAGCTTTTCCCTAACACTTCGTGCTTGGTAMAATTTGCCGCMTTTTGAATCTAATTCGACCCTGAAGCATCTTGTGGACACGAAAATGTTTTTACAACTTACTCTTAAATGGATTAAATATTTTGTAATGTAAGTCAATTAAGTTACATTCCAAATAAGTTACAAGAATTTGAATTTTATAGGCTATAATTATATCAATTTCAGTAGTTTAGGTCTCCAACAATGAACTTGATTATACAGAAGGTCGAATTGGCTCGTGAGATTGATGAATGCTTTGAACTGATAAGTTACATTCCAAATAAGTTACAAGAGTTGATAAGCTTTGAACTGATATTTTTTAATGGCTTAGAATAGGCTTGCCAAATGAAAAGGAAGGAGCTGAGTGGATGTATAATAGACGAGATCATAAGAACATGCTTCGGAGTGAGTTCATCGAAGGGGTGAATGAGTTTGTTGCCTTCGCTCAGCAGCACCCCTACCTCAATGACAGGGACAAGATAAGATGTCGTTGTTTAGTGTAAAAACTTGAAGTACTTGGATGTGCCCGACTTAAAGGTACATTTGTATAGGAAGGGTATGGAGAACTATATGAATGGTTAAGTCACGGTGAAAGGGTGAGCAGAGGGTCCACCTCGTCTCCTACTCAAACGAATCCCTACCGAGAAATGGTTGTCGATGCATTTGGAGACGTGGACCAATCATTCCTTGAGGAGGCAGCTTTAGTCGAAGAAGAACCAAATGCGGAAGCGAAGAAGTTCTTCGAGTTGCTCAAGTTAGCACAAGAGCGTTGTATGATGGGAGCAACATCTCGGGTTGGAATGGCTTCTAGAATGATCAATTTGAAGTCTGAGTACAACTTGCCACACAGGTGCGTAGATGGTTTTGGGTCATTGTTGAGTGATGCGCTCCCACGTCCCAAAAACGAAGTGTAACACCTACTACGACACAAAGAAGGTACTCAAGGGATTAGAGCTTCCTCATGAAAAGATACACGCATGCCAAAAGGATGTATGTTGTATTGAAGGACGATGCCGAACTTGATAAGTGTCGTCATTGCGGGTCGAATCGGTAAAGAAGACTTCGAATGATAGTTTGGTTCCCGCAAGCTTTCTGGTGTACTTTCAATAACACGCGATTGCAAAGGATGTTGCCACTAGAAACATTGCTGAGTCTATGACATGGCATTCTGAAAACCGTCGAGGCAAGGGACATGGCTCACCCAAGTGACAGTGAAGCTTGGAAGCACTTCGACAACACCTTTACGGACTTTGCATCCGAGCCTCGAAATGTTAGACTTGGGTTGTGCACCGATGGTTCTCCGTTTTTGGGAAGTTTGGAAAGCAATACTCTTGTGGCTGTTCTCACTACACCTTACAACATGTCACCGGAATGTGCATGAAGAACCTTTCATTTTCCTTCCTTGCTTACCCTGGCCAAAAAATCCGAAGAACAACTTGGATGTCTACCTGCAACCTTTGATTGATGAGCTGAAGCAACTGTGGTCGGTTGGGTCCTTCACTTATGACATCTCAAAAAGCAGAATTTCAATCTTCGCGCAGCCGTGTGTGGACTATCAGTGACTTTCCAACATACGGTATGTTGTCAGGTTGGAGCCCCTCTGGTTTTAAGGCTTGTCCATATTGCATGGAGAAAGCAAGGCCTTTGGCTAAAACATGGTGGCAAAGTATCATGGTTTGATTGCCATCGTCGGTTTTTAGACTCCGACCACCCCTTCCGAAAGAATAAGACACTTTCTGTAAGAACAGAGTAGAAAATGACTGGCTCCTCATATCATGTTAGGTGAGGAACTTTGGCAGATTGTGAAGGATTTACCGAGAGTAACTGAAGGTCCTGATGCTTTGAAGCAGTTGAAGAAGAAAAAATAGGATGGGATAAGCAATCTTGTTTGTGGACCTGCCGTATTGGAAGGATTTATTGCTTCGGCACAACTTAGACGTCATGCATATTGAGAAGAACTTCTTCGAGCAGCTTATCAACACCATCATGGACGTGAAAGATGAAACAGCTGATAGTGTCAGGGCGAGAAAAGACATGAAGATTGTGTGTAGGCGTCGAGAGTTGGAGCTCATTGATGATGGTAAGGTAATGAGTTGATGCCCAAGCACCTTTCGCACTTGACAAGGAGCAAAAGAAGGTGTTATGTGAATGGACCGAAGAGTTGAGGTTTCCTGACGGGTACGCTTCGAACTTGAGCGCATGTGTTGATAAAAAAAATAGGCTCCATGGAATGAAAAGTCATGATTGTCATGTATTTATGGAGCGGTTGTTGCTTGTTTGGTTTAAAGAGTTGCTTCCCCTTCATATTTGGAAGTCAATAACTGAATCAGCCAATTCTTCCGTGACTTGTGTGCTCCACTATCACGTTGAGTGAGATGAAGCACCTACAAAACAATATTGCTGAGATCTTATGCAAGTTAGAAAAAATATTCCCCGGCATTCTTTAACTCCATGGAGCACTTGCCCGTGCACTTGCCACATGAAGCATATATTGGGGTCCCGTTCAATACAGATGGATGTACCATTCGAACGGTGAGTATCATTAATCGTTTACATATATCGTGTTACTTATTTCTTATGAAGTGACATTTACATTGCTCACGTGTCATTACTTACAGGTTCCTTAATCATTGAAACGTAAAGTGGGAAACAAGGCAAGAGTTGAAGGTTCTATATGCAATGCATACCTCGCTGAGGAAGATATCTAATTTCTGCTCACAGTATTTTTA
Source organism: Bassia scoparia (assembly GCA_008642245.1). Classification (NCBI taxonomy): domain Eukaryota; kingdom Viridiplantae; phylum Streptophyta; class Magnoliopsida; order Caryophyllales; family Amaranthaceae; genus Bassia; species Bassia scoparia. The sequence continues at coordinate 46,760 of SNQN01002028.1, read as the reverse complement.
GTCTGAGGTTATACAAATCGAGGGATTTGGGTAGAAATGCATACCCCGATGTCGTAAGCCAACATGGTGTCAATGTCCCTGAATTGTTTAGGGAGGATTGTGGTCGACCAACATCGAGGGTAGTAAACGTTGGTTGACAGACAAAGAGTACATCCGAGCCCATCTCTACATCCTCGCAAATTGTGGATACTAGGTGACTATGAAAGGTAATCTCCTTAGTCTAGTTGTTCTAGATTAATTACAGAAGCGTATTGCATGCTGGAATCGCAAGTAACATCGAACTTGTGCATTATAATAGGCAATTTGAGGATCACATAGTGCAGTCAAATCCTCAAATGAAAAGGGAAGACGTGTGGATCAAATGCGAATCTGAATACCCAGCATGGTTAAAAACACAAGTGAGGATTCTGAATTCCTATACTCCCCAATTTTTTGTAATTATATATCATATCGTCATTTTATTTGCTGACTCACTCAACAAATATAGGTGCTTCGGACACATTCTCCGATGACGTCACACGAGCTCTTGCGATGGCCATCGAGACAAGTGCAACTTGGAATCAATTTTACGTCGGTGGGTACAATTTCCACATAGAAAGCTATGGCAGGAACAAGTCAACCATGAATTATGGTGTGTTGTTGAGAGTCAAGGAGGGGTTGACTATTTCGCACTTTGGAAGAGGTGATACAGTTGTCATTACCACGGGAGAGACGAAGAGTACAAGACTATATTGTTCAACTACAAATGGTTGACTGTGATAAGGGCATGAACACTCATGACAAATATAGACTTGTAGAGGTCAATCACACTATGAGGCTCCCGTGGTATGACCCTTTCGTTGTGTCATACCAAGCCAGTCAAGTTGTATATGCACCTTATCCTAGCCTTAAGAGGGACAAAGTGCAGTGGTGGGCTGTGTTCAAGACAAAAGCTAGGTCAGAGGTTGATGCGTCGATGGACGAATCGGATGTTCTACAAGAGGAAACATCCCATGTTCCGTAGGTTTATGTTCTCCGGACGAGATTCCAGACTACGAGGTCATCGAGGGTTATCATGATGAAGATGAGGTCATTCCGAGTCGAGATGAAAATGACGGTGATAATAGTGAGGAGCTTAGCAGTAATGAGAGTGATGACATAGTGGACGATGACGACGAGGACAACCCTGACCTCGGTTTATTTTAATTGGATGTAATTTAGTTATTAATAATGTAATTTAGTGAGTTAATGTAATTTAGTTTATTAATGTAAGTGTAGCAATTTATTGTCAATTGAACAAAAGACAAGGTGACTGTAAAATTGTATTAATTTAAGTATAGTTTTGGATATATTTCTTTTATTATTCGATTTTATAATGTCTCCGCATGCTCAGGGCAATATTTATGCACCTGTATTTGTGATTGTGTTTTCTTTCGATGACTATTAACATGCGAATAATTTTGCAGGAACATGGCATCCAAACCCCTGTGGTGGTAACTCTCGCGGCCCGTTCCTCGGTCGCATCGTGCTGACGATACTCTTATGCGCGAGCCTCACCAGGTCTTCATACTCCTTAGCACTCGAGACCCATGTTTCTTGTGCGTTAAAACTCTCTATACATTATGCATGTTGTGTGGTACTTTGAAGTGCATATGTGACTTAGACTCTTAGCCTTGTACATATAGACTACACATCACAATAAGCATTATAGATCATGATCGTTCCTTTCACTGTTCTCGAGGACTACATGCGAGATTCCTCGTACATACATCAATACACCATCACTTTTCTGGTGATAAACCTATATGTCTCACTATCATGTTTGACCAAATTATCAAAAAGGAAATACAACAGAATAAGAACACAAAAAAAGGAACAGGTTCATTTCAAAACACTTACAAACAAATATATACTGTCCAAGAAAACCAGAGCATTCGTCGAAGGAAAATACAAAATGGTGGGAAGGATGACCATGCATTCCAATAGTTTTTGCAGTCTAAGACATTGCATATTCAGTGAAGGATGACACCCATTAGTCAAGTCGAGGTCCTAACATCTAGGCCTCGGATGCTCATTATTTCAAGTCTATCTTGACAGATGCCATCCGCCTACTCTGAGCCACACATCAGCCTACTACCGGCCCTTCTAAGTCCTCCTGTCTCTCTGTTTACTTGGCAGAATTCAACATGATCCCCACACGGTTTGGGTTCGCAAGCCTAATCTATGTAGTACTTTTTCCTGAGTCGGGCCAAGAGCGGACAGGATGCTCACATCCCATCTATCCTCAGGCAGTACATCCACACCTACAGGTTCAGATAGACCCGAGAGGCCTATGGTGGATCCACCGTGTTTGTCCCGATTTACTCGCATTATTATCAATGTTGTGCACGCTCAACTCTGTAAATACAATATAAGAGTTGTCCCACTACAATTTCACCTTATGTTAATCAATGTTATTATATCATATCTCCAATCATTGTGTGCAATCACGCCTTATGATCAGCGATGATAGTGCTTCTCGATCCATAACATCCGCAATAAAGGCTTAATTACAC
>SNQN01002028.1:0-44201 GCA_008642245.1 Bassia scoparia | reverse complement strand
TAAAGTGGGGAACAAGGCAAGAGTTGAAGGTTCTATATGCAATGCATACCTCGCTGAGGAGTATCTAATTTCTGCTCACAGTATTTTTAGTCTGAGGTTAATACAAATCGAGGGATTTGGGTAGAAATGCATACCCCGATGTCGTAAGCCAACATGGTGTCAATGTCCTGAATTGTTTAGGGAGGATTGTGGTCGACCAACATCGAGTGGTAGTAAACGTTGGTTGACAGACAAAGAGTACATCCGAGCCCATCTCTACATCTCGCAAATTGTGGGATACTAGGTGACTATGAAAGGTAATCTCCTTAGTCTATTGTTCTAGGATTAATTCAGAAGCGTATTGCATGCTGGAATCGCTAGTAACATCGAACTTGTGCTTTATAGGCAATTTGAGGATCACATAGTGCAGTCAAATCCTCAAATAAAAGGGAAGACGTGTGGATCAAATGCGAATCTGAATACCCACATGGTTAAAAACACAAGTGAGGATTCTGAATTCCTATACTCCCCAATTTTTGTAATTATATATCATATCGTCATTTTATTTGCTGACTCACTCAACAATATATAGGTGCTTCGGACACATCTTTCCGATGACGTCACACGAGCTCTTGCGATGGGCCCATCGAGACAAGTGGCAACTTGGAATCAATTTTACGTCGGTGGGTACAATTTCCACATAGAAAGCTATGGCAGGAACAAGTCAACCATGAATTATGGGGTGTGTGTGAGAGTCAAGGAGGGGTTGACTATTTCGCACTTTGGAAGAGGTGATACAGTTGTCATACCACGGGAGAGACGAAGAGTACAAGACTATATTGTTCAACTACAAATGGTTTGACTGTGATAAGGGCATGAACACTCATGACAAATATAGACTTGTAGAGGTCAATCAACTATGAGGCTCCCGTGGTATGACCCTTTCGTTGTGTCATACCAAGCCAGTCAAGTGTATTATGCACCTTATCCTAGCCTTAAGAGGGACAAAATGCAGTGGTGGGCTGTGTTCAAGACAAAAGCTAGGTCAGAGGTTGATGCGTCGATGGACGAATCGGATGTTCTACAAGAGGAAACATCCCATGTTCCGTAGGTTTATGTTCTCCGGACGAGATTCCAGACTACGAGGTCATCGAGGGTGTATCATGATGAAGTGAGGTCAATTCCGAGTCGAGATGAAAATGACGGTGATAATAGTGAGGAGCTTAGCAGTAATGAGAGTGATGACATAGTGGACGATGACGACGAGGACAACCCTGACCTCGGTTTATTTTAATTGGATGTAATTTAGTTATTAATAATGTAATTTAGTGAGTAATGTAATTTAGTTTATTAATGTAAGTGTAGCAATTTATTGTCAATTGAAACAAAGACAAGGTTGGACTGACAAGGTGACTGTAAAAATTGTATTAATTTAAGTATAGTTTTGGATATATTTCTTTTATTATTCGATTTTATTAATGTCTCCGCATGCTCAGGGCAATATTTATGCACCTTGTATTTGTGATTGTGTTTTCTTTCGATGACTATTAACCATGCGAATAATTTTGCAGGAACATGGCATCCAAACCCCGTGGTGGTAACTCTCGGCGGCCCGTTCCTCGGTCGCATCGTGCTGACGAGTACTCTTCTGCTCAGTCTTCAGCAGCAGATGTTCAAGATCATCAGCCTACCGGCACTGCGATTCGTCCTGGTGACCTTTTTCGGCAAGTTGAGTCGTCCAGGAGACGGCAGGTTCTTTCACCTTCATATTCTTCTCAGCCGCTTCGTCAGGATCATGGGGCAGCGTGTCACCTACAGTTCGAGGCTACTCAGCCTCCATTTCAGTCTACTCAGCCTCCGCCTACTCTGGCCACTCAGCCTACTCCGGCCCCTCAGCCTACTCTTGTGTCTGAGTCGGCTCAAGGCGATGCTACTCCATCTGATCCTCAGGCTAGTACATCCACACCTACAGTTCTAGAGTTAGACCCGAGAGGCCTATGGTGAGTTTTGTAGTAATTTTTTCAATGTTTTCACTATTGAAATTAAGTTGTATTCATATGTTAAYCAATGTTATTATATTTTGTGTGCAAGGTTTGACGATGATAGTCTTTCTCGATCCATAACATCCGCAATAAAGGCTTAMTTCGCTCAGCCTTGGATGAACTACACTGAGGTTGATGAGGCCACCAASGAGCATTGGTGGAACATGTGGAAGGTGAGAAATTAAAGATGTACTATGTAGCTTCGTAAAAGTAGTTGTGTTTTTTAAAAAGAATACATTGTCCATTAATTAATTTATTTCGTTGTCTTTTGTCTATTGCAGAAGAAGTACAGATGGAGCCCCGCGCTCAATGGCATAGTGCATAAATTGTACAACCAAAAGGATCCAATCCGTCTGAAAGATCTCTTTAACGACGTAGTTCATAAGAGGCGAGAGGCAGCCAGTTGGCTTGGTGATGAGATGTACAAGTCAATGAAGAATAGGCTGAATGATGAAAAATTCCAGAAGAGGTCAGCTCAGGCGAAAGMGAATAGGAGAGGCGGCAACGTGAGTGGCCCCGCCCCTCCATCTCACTGCCAGGGATCTATCTCCACCACCAGGCGAGCCAAGAAAATGGTTAGTTTAATCTTTCAATTGTGTATCGAAAATACTAGTTCGTTGAATTCTTTTTACGTCACCTAACATATAACAAAATTCATTGTTTGTGTTTGCTAAGGTGAAAGACGGGGTGCTTCCTGACGCTGCGGAACTGTATGTGGACACCCACCACAAGAAGATGCCAGGGAGGGAACCGCAACCAATTAACAAGAAAGCCAAGGAAGTGATGGTAATGCTTTTTTACTTTGTTTACTTTGCATTTGTTGATTAGAGCGAAATTCCGGCTTATAAGCCGATGAGTGCGAATAAGATTGCTTTTTTATGACTTGAATTTGATTTTTAGAGCGGAATTCCGGCTTATACGCCGACGAGTACGAATAGGATTGCTTTTTATGATTTGAATTTAGTGTTTAGAGTGGAATTCGGGCTTATACGCCGATGAGTACGAATAGGATTGCTTTTTATGATTTGAATTTGAAGTTTAGAGCGCAATTCCCGCTTATACGCCGATGAGTACGAATAAGATTTGAATTTCTTAGAAGTTAGGCGCGAAAACCCCTAAAAAAACGACCAAAAATGGCCCTATTACGCCCAATTTGACTTTCTCGCGTCTTAACGTGTCCAATATAGGTCTAAGAAGCTTAAGTGAGTAAAATGAGACATGTTCAAGCTTTAAAAACTAGTAATGTTTGAGTTCTAGAAGTTAGGGCGAAAACCTAAAACGACCAAAATGGCCCTATTACGGCCAATTTGACTTTCTCGCGTCTTAACGTGTCCAATATAGGTCTAAGAAGCTGTATGAGTAAAATGAACATGTTCAAGCTTTAAAAAACTAGTAATGGTTTGAGTTTAGAAGTTAGGCCAGAAAACCCTAAAAACGACCAAAAAATGGCCTATTACGCCAATTTGACTTTCTCGCGTCTTAACGTGTCAATATAGGTATAAGAAGCTTAGTGAGTAAAATGAGACATGTTCAAGCTTTAAAAACTAGTAATGTTTTGAGTTATAGAAGTTAGCGCGAAAACCCCTAAAAACGACCAAAAAGGCCCTATTACGGCCAATTTGACTTTCTCGCGTTTAACGTGTCCAATATAGCTAAGAAGCTTAAGTGAGTAAAATGAGACATGTTCAAGCTTAAAACTAGTAATGGTTTGAGTTATAGAATTAGGCGCGAAAACCCCTAAAAACAACCAAAATGGCCCTATTACGCCTAATTTGACTTTCTCGCGTCTTAACATTTCCGAATTTTCTGTTATTAAGAATGTTTGAACTAACTAAACTATTTGCAGAGAAATATAATGAGAAGATGTCTGAGTCTCAGGCAGTGCTCTGTCACCGGATCCCAACCTAGTCTTTTTTGACACGGTTGGTGGCTTCAGAAAGGGGGAGGTTATGGTTTGGGCAATTCGGACTCTCTCTCTATTTATGAGAAGCCCTCGCGAGGCCACGCTGCATCCGCCAACTCTCCATTACTTTCAGCTCAGTTGGCAGGCATGTCCGAGCGTTTGGAGTAGTCCGAGCAGCGTTTGGAGGAGGAAAGGCGCGCTAGGCGGGAGATGGAGGAGAAGCAAAAGCAACAAGAAGAGTACCTCCAACAGATGAAGGCTCAGATGGATGCTATCATGAGGCGGTTTGGTGGTCCGTCTTCCTTTCCCGGAGGTCCAGAGGATGGGACAGACGGCTCAGGCGCTTTTGGAGCTTTCGTAGCGTCGTAGCAGTTCTTACTCGGATTTCGATCTGTTCTAACGTATGTTTTTATTAACAAACAGTTACATTGTTACTTTTTGTGTATTAACAAACAGTTACATTGTTACTTTTAATATATAAGTTGTTTATTCAATTCGTTTTTAAATTAATTTCTAGTAATTGTTTATTTTTAATATTTTCTTTGAGGTAATAATATTGAATTAAAATAAAAAAATTAAAAAAAAGCAAAAAAACAAAATATATATGGGTGGCTTTACCGACCGCAGGTCGGTCGGTATTATCGACCGATTTTGCAGTCGGTCGGTAAAGCCACCCTTTAATCCCTCCAATTTTGGGGAGCCCATAATTAGTCGGTAAAGCGCTCGGTATAGGTTCACCGACCGAAAATCGGTCGGTGAAAAGGATTTTATCGACGAAGGAAAATCCGACCGACGTCACCGACCGATTTTCGGTCGGTAAAGGGTGTTACCGACCAATTTTTGGTTGGTGATGACGGTCGGCCGAAATCGATTTTCTTGTTGTGAATTCCACACCAAATCTCCCTCTAAGAAAATCTTGTGTTTAGCTTTCTTGTTATAAGATTTAACTACTTGTTTATTTTGGGCTTTAACATTCACTAAAGCACGCAAATATTCTTCCTCCACATCCATCAGTTCAATTTTCATTTCTTTACTATAGTCTTCGAATGAAAAGTCCATTTGTCTAGCCACTCGAGCAGATTTAGCACTCAATTCTACTGGAAACACTAGTTCATGACCATGTACTAATTGATATTGAGTTGTCCTAGTTGCATCTCTCATCGAGGTTTTGTAGGCCCAAACATCATAATGTAGAAGAGTATGCTAATTTGTTGGATTATTATCTACCATCTTAGCTATCCCTTTAGCTATGATTTTGTTAGTGGCTTCAGCTTTCCCATTGGCATGTGCAAAGTATGGTGTTGAATGAACCTTCTGAATATCAAACTTTTTAAGATAATCATCAAATTCCTCCCCTATGAACATCGAGGCTTAATCAACAGTAATAGTTTCTAGAAAACCAAATCTTGTAGAGATCTTTCCCTCGAGGAACATGTTTACTACATCTTAATTAAGCTTCTGAAACGCTTGGAATCAATTCCACTTAGTAAAATAAACAATAATTGTTAGGATATATTCATGATATCCTGATGAATGTGGTTTTATTGCACCAATAGCGTCAATTAACCATCCTCTAAATGGCTAAGGCTTGATTATTGAATGTATCTTAACTGTTAGAGTTTTACTTATTGGCTTAAATCTTTGGCAATGTTTACAACATTTAGCATACTGCATACAGTCTTCTTTGATCGAAGGCTAGTAGATCCCCATTCTGTGAAAGAGCCACCTCATTTTGAGCCATGATTAATGTGATCCACAAATTTCATGATGAACTTCTTCCAAGATAGTAAAAACCTTTTTTGGTATTTACACATGTACACAAAAGGTCTTGTGGATCTTTCCGATAAAGCTTATTTCCCAAATGGAAATATTTTGTAGATGCTAGCCTAACCTTTGTAAGGACTTTCTTTTCAGAATGATCCTTAAGATATTCTTTGATCTCTTGATGCTAGTCACTGACTCATATTCTTTTCAGCTCACAACAGACCAAGGGAACAACTAAACAACCAAATAATGTTTAAGAGACTTAGGACATCTACAAGCAACGGAGAAAAGAATATCTCTATAAAGCAAACTAGGAGATTTACAATTGTTATTAAACAATATTTGATTTCTCTGGATCCAAATGTGATATAGAGATTATATAAACAACATAACAATAAGGACCCCTGTATTCTTGCTCTATCTGCAKCATCTTTGAGGTAAAGCACAAGTCTCTTGAAAACCATAAGATAAATTCTGCAGATGGAGAGGTTGCGTAGCAAGAGACCACACAATAGAGCTATAATCACATATGAAAAATAAATGCTGAATTTTCTCAAAGAAATGGCCACAAAGCACACATAGATCAACTAGGACTATATGCCACTTAAGTAACCGTATATACGGTTGCTCCATCCGTATATACGGTCGGTGCTGAGTTGGCATGCCAACTTAGCCTATCGTATATACGATCTGCTCCTTTTATCTATCTTCTGTTCGGGAATTATTATCTGTATTTTTGCATCTAATCTTCTATCCAATTAACCTTTATCCACTTTTGGATAAACTTGATGGACAAATTTAATCTTCTAGAATATTCCGGATCATTCCCGAATCATCTGGATTTATCTAAGAATTTCTGAATTCGTTTATTTTCGAAAATCATTTTATAAAACTTGTAAAAATCATAAAAAAATCAAAGAAAAATCAGAAAAATAATCTAAAAATACTGGCGAACTCAGAAAAATGAGAAGAACAAAATGAAAAGTGGCTATTAGAGAAATAACCTAGGAAAATATTCTAAAAAAATCCTAAAATAAACGAAAAGGCCTAAAAATAAAAGATAAATAAAAATAAATACTTTCCGCCTATTATTGGGCCCTCGGAGTATGATTTCAAACTCAACATTACCTCAACTTGTGCGAATGGGTTGTGATTAATGGATTTTGTAGCGACTTCTATAATCAAATCTATTTCAGGATGTCATACTTTTCCTCATTGGCTATTCAATTTGGGGAAACACTTTTGGTTGTCTGTAGTAAGTAGCTAGTAGAAGAATGATCTTCCCTCCTATTTAGGTGCAAACCATCCAATCTTTGCTTTTGAAACTCGATTCGCTTAGGATGAAGAGGACCTTCATTAGATTGTGGTTATGGAACAGTATGTAAATCACCAAGATCCTCTAGTGAATTCTTATGATTTTGATCGGATGAGCTACCATCCTTTTGATTTACACCTTTTCAAGTAGATCTCCTAGGGCCATGGTGGAGAAGTAACTTATGCAACACAAACTTCTCTCCAACTATGGTCGCCATAAAATTTATTTAGGTGATTTTACAATTCAACAACAAGTCAACCGTCCTATATTGTTTTTTGTTCGATAGGGATCCACTATACCCCTGTCGTTACTGGTTATAAAGAATAATCTCAAGAACGTAAAAAGGCTCCTAAGTGTAGACAAAGGCTAAAGAAAGTATTGAACTTTAGAAATTAAGCCAAGTATGGAATGAAATTGAAGCTTTTGACAAACAAGATTGATTAATGATGTAAAAGACTTCCATTAAAATAGTAACAATAGAGACAGACTACAATTGTATTACAAATAAGGATGATTACCTCCATGTTCACACAATCGGAAATAAAAGTACGAGACTAATGATACATGATGATAGACTACACTATGCTAATGCTAATCTACTCTAATTCTCTAAACTATACTTGGTTAATAAGGGCAAGTGCAGCTAAGCAAAACAGTAAATGCGAAGAAGAAGATAAGTTGATCTTTGATGTGTAGTAGTAGTTGTTGTTTGCTTGCCTATGATCCTCTATTTATAGGCGCTGAGTGATGAAGAACGTGGGATGACAGTTTGGCGTTTACCTACATGGCAGCGATTGTTTGGCGCTCCTTACATTTGAATGATTTTCCTTTCCCTCCAAGCAACCATTTAAACACATAGTGGACTTCTCCTTTGGGTCGTTCATAATGGGTCATTCCCATCTTTCCCCTCTTGGCGTTTATGTTGACTGAAATTGACATGAAATGTCATACTTTGGTCAATATTAGTCAACAAAAGTCAACTAAATATTTTTACTCCATAACAGTCTGGTTTTTTGAGTTTTTTCCCTATTTTTGTAAAGTTTCTAAATTCCTCATTTGCTTTGGTTTAGAACTTACTTCCCAGAATACCACTTAGGATCGATTTCAAATTATTATTTTAAATTTTTTTTATCGATAAATCACTATTAACAATAGCGATTTACTTAGATAAATTGCTATTAGTGGTAGCGATTTATAAGGTAGAAGGTGGAGAGACAGAGTGGTTGACGACTGAGTGAGCGAGTTAAACGTGGAGTGAGAGAGTGAGCGATGGTGGCTGCAAGTGGAGTGAGCGAGTGAAACGTGAGTGTGCTGTGTAGTTTTGGCCTTTAGGGTTCAACTTTTTTTTTGTTGTATTTGTTGTTTTGTTTTCATTTTTTTAAAAGATTTCTTTTAAATGTAGAAACAATAAGTGTATGACTAATACTAAGGGGTTGTTTGGTTGCATCCAATTACTCTTGGAAATACAATTTCCTAGAAATTGGGCAAATGCTTTGTGTTTGGTTGACACAATATAAGCAAACATGGGAAATCAAATTTTAAAGGAAATTGTAATTTCCCCTGACGCATGGGAAATAACTCACCTACCTCTCCCATGGTGAGTCAAATTTCCCATGCTAAATTTGCTTCGAAATTACTATTATACCCTTGAAATTTTGATAAGATAGTTAAATTAGTGTATTGATATCGGAATAGATGTGGACACCAAACAAAACAAAGGAAGTAACTTCCTAAGATGTTAAATAAACAATTTCTCATCAATTCCCTTGGAATTGATATAGGATATAGGAAAATAAGATTTATTTAAAACTTTTTAATTTTTATTTTTCCTAAAACATGCTATTATTTTTTTAATAAAAAAATAAATCAAATTTTTGGAGCCGAGATTCACCTTACTCGTGTATCATATCGTTAGAACTCGAGTCGAACTTTTACGAGTCGAACTTTGACCGAGCTTTAGCCGAGTCGACCTCGAACTGTTCAAGGCAAGCATGTCTCATTCCCAACTAGGCCTGTCAATTCGGATCAACAGTTCAGTTATGGTTGAACCCAAACAGTTCAGTTCAATACAGTTCAGTTCAGTTCATTCATTCGAGCCAAGTTCAGTTCAAGTTCAGTTCAGTTTTGGACGGATCGAAACAGTTCAGTTAGTACAGTTCAGTTCAATTCAGTTAAAACGAAGTTCAGTTCAGTTCAGTTCAGTTTTGTTGGTATCGGTTCAGTTCAATTCAGTTAAAACGAATTTCAGTTCAGTTTAGTTCAGTTTTGGTTGTATCAGGTTCAGTTCAATTCAGTTTGACCAAGTTCGGTTCAGTTCAATTCAGTTTGACAAGTTCGGTTCAGTTTTGTTTGGGCGGATGAAACAGTTCAGTTTGTACAGTTCAGTTCAATGCAGTTAAAATAAAGTTCTGTTCAGTTCAGTTCAGTTTGGTTGATAAAATTCAGTTCAATTCGGTTGAAGCAAATCCAATTCAGTTCAGTTCAGTTTTGGTTTGGTATCGTGTTTAACTCAATTCAATTGAGCCGTGATTCAGTTCGGTTCGGTTTTGGTTGGTAACTTAGTGTCGATTATGAGAACAGATAAATGTCATTGAGTTATGAGTATAAAGATGTCAAGGTCAATTAATCACTCTGTATAGATCAAAGTAACTCCATATGATATCGAAGTTATTATTATGATGATTTACGACAATATCTCTTAATGAGATAATGATTGTATAAAAGTTTGTGCACTTTTTTTGGATCTTTTATCTCTCTAGTGATGTAAATACTTTATACTTGCAACAACATACTTATATATATTTGTTATAGTATGAGCAAATTTTCAATAATTGATTCATCAAAGTGTGTATAGAGAATAACAATGGAAATATAACTCATATATGCTTTATCATATTTTATGTGTTTTAGTTTATTACCATTACCTTAACATTATCCTCATAAAATTCAATTTACTTATTTATCATTACATTAAATCTATCTCATAATCTCCTTCAAAAATTATAAAATAATGTCTATCTCAAAATCTCAACAATGACTTATATCTTAAATAATTAATCAAGTGTAAATTACTTAATTAATAAAGTGTAAAATTCTCTAATTATTTATTTGGTATATTTAGTTTTATTTCAATTAATTTAGTTTTATTTTGTTTTAGTTCAGTTAATCGTAGTTCAGTTTTAGTCTATTTTAGTTTTAGTTTATTACTTTATTAAGGTTCAATTAATTTTAGTTTCAGTTAAGTTCAGTTTCAATTGATTACGGTTCGTTAAGTTCAGTTTCAGTTAATCTGTCAGTTAAGTTCAGTTTCAGTTGATTACGGTTCAGTGTTAAGTTCAGTTTCAGTTAATTCAGTTCAGTTTCAGTTAATCAGTTCAGTTAATTTCAGTTTCGCTGTTCAGTTAATTTCAGTTTCAGTTAATTTCAGTTCAGTTAATTTCAGTTCAGTTAATTTCAGTTTCAGTTTTATTTTAACAGTTAATTTCAGTTTTCAAACAGTTAATTTCAGTTTCAGTTTGTTCGGTTCAGTTACAGTTCAGTTTCAGTTTTATATTATCAGTTAAATTCAGTTTCARTTTGACTCAGTTCAGTTAAGTTCAGTTACAGTTCATTTCAGTTCAGTTAATTCAGTTATATATGCAGTTTATTCAGTTAAATAATCAGCTTGATAACCAAATTGACAGCCCTATTCCCAACTCTACGTGTGTTATTCCAATTGTACAACTTTTGTAGCGCATTTAAAATTGTGTACTCCACTAATATAATCATCGATTACTTAGTTAATTATATCACAGAAACTTCATTGGCTCAACTGAATGAAAAACTCTTCGTTTATCACAGGCTAACATCTTTGCAACAACCTCACTCTATTCCCTACTCTCCCATGTTTTCACTCAAAGCACAGTCTCGATTGACAGTGAGCTTGGATCGCTGACTACAAACACGCACACTTTTTTTGCCCCCTAATTTTTAACCACCGAACACCAAAAGCGATGCTGTCATCAGTCATTCGTACCAAGGGGAAAAAAACATTAGCTTGTTTGTGGAAAGTGATCAGTAATGAACTTAGAATTCAGCCTCAATCGAAATTATTCTTAACTGAATAAGATAGCCTATAATCTCAGTAAGTATAGCAGTTAAACCTCATTTCTCCTCTACTCCGCAGGGCGATGGAGCAAAGTTGACATATTTACAACGTTACTCTGTCAAAATAAAAGTTCCTGAGCATTGAATTGAAACGAAATAAAAAAAGGTAACATGTCTCTCATTCTTGGGCAGTTTCAGCAGCAAATGCCTCTTCTTTAGGTGTCTCAACAGAAGACATGTTTGTATCTTCTATGTAATCTGTATAATTATCGAGCGGACCCAACGGATCTCCAAAAAGTGTTGACAGTATCTCTCTGTGACACTCATCACAGAAGTATAAATAAGAGAAGTGACCTTCCTTCGGAAGCAGATGTAGGGTAGTGCCTGGTAGAGTGCGATGAATGTACTCGGCCATTGATGGCGGTACAACATGATCATCCAAACCCTGCTTCGCCAATTTAAGATTGTTAGTATAGTGCTGAAAATCAATCAAATAGTTGCACACAAAATATTTGGAAGTGGCAAGCAGATTTATTTATAAGGTTCAATTTTAAACATGGGTCATATTTGGATGATGACCTGATGATTAATTCAGTTTAGTTTTAGTTAGTTCATGTATTCAAGTTTTTATTCAATTGGATTATCATGAATCAATACTAAGGAGTAGTAATTGCAATAAAGAGAGGATTGCTGATTCCTATGCAAAAGATGTAAAGGATAATTAGCTATACTAGTAATGATATCTTTTCTTGTCCAAAATAATATACTTCCTCCGATTGTTTTTAGTGGCAACAAATGAATTTTCACGTATTTCAAGGAAGAGATTTAACAATGTAAACGAACAAATTAATCAAAGAAAATTTAACACAATGAAGTTATAATCGCATTCTTCATTGTGTTAAAACAACTTTGAACAATTTGCTCATTTACATTGTTAGATCTCTTCCTTGAAAATTGAAATACATGAAAATACCAGTCTTTGGTCAACATTTAATCATGTAAAATTGTCATTTTATTATTAATGTTGCCAAGATTGAGGCAATCTAATAATAATGTCATGTTGGTGTCAATTTATGCAGAAGGTCCAAAGTTTGCATCAATATTTCCCCTGTCATCTTTGCTTTTATGTAAACTACATGAAAACCGTAGAGTGCAAGTACCCTTGACGACTACAGTAAAAAGGATAACAAAATAGGGATATTGAAAATTCGAAGTTGTATAAATTCTACTAAGACAAAATTGCGAAAAATGAAGTTTGAGAAAAAAGAATGAGTAGATAATGAAGCATTAAGAAAAATTGCTACTAAACTACTAAATAGTGGTCTAGCGGTATGTCTGGGGCAGCTTAACAGTCTTTTACCCCTATCAGATGAATTTCTTAAGTTTGGAGATGGAAAGATTCTGCAAAACTAAAAATTAGAAATCCGTGATTGTAGTGCAGAGCTAGTTATTAGAATGGCTAACGTTGTTTATCGAAATCTGGAAAGAATATCTATAATGATGTGCAGGGTGTAGGAACTAGGAACAAATCTCACATATGACATATCAGCTTGCATGCAGCCATATAGATGGGACAATTTTAGGTTCAGGGAAGCATTTAGTAGCCATTTACTCTGACACAATCAATTTAAACCTCTTGGTTCTGAAAGTCTAATAAAATTAATGATTTCCTCTTTAATACAATTATGTAAGCATTCAAGATGTTGGTTGGGAGGGGAGACTTTCTTCAGTAACTAAGAACAAGAACATGGATGCTTCTTATTAGAAAGTAAGGTACTACGGATAACAGATCACATTAAATGGGGCAAAGAAGACAAACCTGCCATATGTGCATTGGCCCCGAAAATCCAGTTAATTCACATTCTGCTTGTCTGTATATGGACTTGAGCCATGGAACAATGCCTTTACCGGGGCACCTCCTCCTTATCTGTAAGTCTGCTAGGCTAAAACCCCAATCTGATACTTGTAACACAGCTTCCTCAATGAACGATTTCATACGCCCTTGCCTGACAGATTCTTCCACATCTCTTTGCCAAAATTCTTCAAAATTTTCCTTTTCAATCAGAGCCTTATCCTGCATGAAGATGACGATTAGGGCCACAAAATATTCACATAATCACATTTTTGTACAAGATCTGTATGCACATATAACATATACAACTGGCATAATGTCTTCCCAGGGACTGGACTAGAGAGAGCAAGATGGACCTTATACAAAGTATAAAGCACTCAAGCAAACCAAAGATCAATTTAAATTCTGGCGAGAAGCATGACATGAAGGAAATGCTGGTACTATTCTAGATGGGACAATTTAAAATCATCTCTTATTCTGAACTACCTATGAATACAAATTTACAATAGTGGTCATGTAAATAAATAATAAAAAAAACTGTCGAATCAAGGCTGAGCAGTCCCCAAGCTTTCATAGTTTATCTTCTACCTCTTCGTAAGGCATTAATTGTCCTGTATATCAGAACCAAGAGCCTCACTCTGTAGTCAACACCACAGGAAAGAACCTCATGCAATCCATTGGAAAATTGTATGATGCAGTAAGGTTAACATGACAATTACCAACTTTAAAACCATGATAGGCTAGAGTAGGACTGGAGGGCATAATCTAAGAAGAACATTGGGCTTAAGCAACAGAGCTTTCAAGAGTTTCAACCTAGTTCTATTCATAATCACTAGAGTCTATATAAGTTAATATGCAAGAAAATTAATTGTAGGATTAACATGTAAGAAAGAACATTCCTTTAATTAATGGTTCTAGGAAGTGCCAGAACAAAGCATAATACATACAAAGGTTAGTATAATTATGCAGGCTTATAAAATAAATGAAGACAATTTAAACATTTATATGAATCAGCAGATAGYGGATAGCAAATGTSAATTCAGTTATTTCCACAGCCCAAACTGATGTTAAATTATTCCTAATTTATGGGTATTTCCTGTTTTTCTTCCATCCTCTATTTTGTCAACTTAAATGACACTTCACAGGTAACCATCTCAGAGAAAAACTTACTTTTTCACCAAGTTTCAGAGAGAACCACTTTTCAAGTTGCCCATGCTTTCCAGAGAAGAAGCTTCGACGATAAAAATAGGAAAGAAAACTCGGAAATCTTCTGGCTGTAGAGAACATGAATTTCCTCCTTTGCTCCCACCTTTCCCACGTCTTACTCGCCTCTTCCTTAGTCATGCTTGCTTCATATGGATTAATCAGAGGAGCAACAAAAGCGGCACCTGAGATTTTAAAAAAGCAACATAAACAGTTAAGCCCAGAAGAATAAAAATAAATAGCTTTAGCRTTGATGCTACATTAGCAGCCTCCAAAAGTCCAAATTTGAATTTGTACCTGCAACTCTGTTCGAAATATGCTTGATTGCAGCCCATGCATGCATTGCTGCACTAGAGTATCCAAACACCCAGAACTTATCATTTACACCCAAAGCATTTGCCAGGTGYTGTACATCCATGGCTGATGAGTTGAGGTCTCTTAATGGATGAGGGTCACTCTCACCAAAACCAGGAAGATCATACGTTATCATACRAATGCCAAAATCTTCAAGAAGCGAGGCCTTGATTCCAGGTATACCTTCAACAGAACAACTGCTATTTACAAAGGGCCGAACAATACAGGCAACAAATCTACGTATTTGATTGATCATAAACCCTGTTAGCTATAGCTCTCGCATACCTGACAGTCTGGAAGAAAGAAAAGCATGTGGAGAAATCAGTGTGTATCTAGCTCTGTTTCCTGGCACACCTTGTTCAAGATATGCTATATGCCGACCGTCTGGAAGTAGTATAGTGGTAGCACTTGGAGGATGTATAAAAACTTTCTTCGCAATTGGAGCCGGGTTATCATGTGCACTATTTACATTCAGTACTGCAGATATTCAAGAATGTCAAGAACAACATGGATACCTAGAAAGCTATCACATATTAAAAAGGATGCACCAGTAAAAGCATGGTAGCATGGGGTTGAGTAAAACTTGTAGCACGAATATAAAGAAAGAGAAAGTGAGTATGCATATTTTTGTGCCCTATACTTGAAAGAATGACACTTATTGAAACTATTGCAAACTAAACAGAAGGATTTATCACCAAAAGAACGCCAATAATATCAATGTTGGGTTCTGGAAACAGGTTTTCTGCTAATCAAACTATGGCAGCTATGTTCATTAGAAACTCTTATAGCTAAAATTTCAAAACATATATCATTATTCATACATTATCAAACACTTGCAACGCAAATATAATGAGACATTCTAYTGAGATGAGAGTCYGAGACTTAAAWAAGTYCATTMTGCTCAAACTTAACTGTAATTACYRGTCTTGGGTATGTGTGATGARCCAAAATCGCCTATCTTTTGAAAATTTCGCAAGTGTCTAGTCCTAAATTAGTGTCAAACATCAAACATGGGCAAATGAACCGATAGAAATGCCACAATAACACAAGGGAGTTTGTGACACATATCTTTAGATGATATCAACATTTCATTTACTAATACGCATCATTGGCATCAACTTCAACCATTTGGCATCAACGGCTAAAGCACCCAATATGGAAACAAACCTCATCTCTCCTTACCATCATTGATTATACTGTTCTAATAACACAAGGAGGTCAAAATTTGCAAAACAAGATGTGAAATACAATGTATGCCAAACACTTCATTATAAATTTATAATCAAACAATAAACATGACACCAACATTGTGACATATGAGACCGTCACCATATCAACGGTATCATCAGAAATCAGAATACAGTACAGTATCAAGCAATAACTGATGACAAGAATTTAGTATACATTTCACCCTCAAATAGTCAAGTCACATAACAATAAACAAAAAATGAATTCAAAACAAAGATATCTCATATGAATGTCATTCAAATAAAAATCAAGAATCTAATCTTTTTAAAAGGAACAGAAATTACCTGAAAGAGCAATGATGAAAACCAAAAAAATGACAGACCAGGCATGAAGAGGGTCACGATCCTCAGGCAAATAATCATTCAAAAAACTAATCTTTTTAGAAATTTTAGCCAAAGGAGGTCCAAAATTCTGGACAAAATAAGAATCCTCATCAACTAAACTTTGTTGCACAATATCTTTACACCCTCTTGAAAGGTCCAACAACAATTCACCCCAAGCTTTAGCAAACCCTTTGATTTGATCCTTCAAATCTTCTTCATGTTCTCTTCTTTCTCCTTCAAAATGGGCCTCAAAATTAAAATGGCTGCTTTGTTTTGGATCAATAATATCATCCATTGAAGAGGGTGGTTGTGCTGAGAATGGATCTCCATTGTATCTTATCCCATCATCAACTAAGCTAGCTAAGTCTTCTCTCCATGAACCAGACCTTGCAATATCAGCCATTTTTGCATTGAACAGAAAGCTTCAAATAGTGTTTAATTCATCATTTCATCAAAGGAATGAACTTTAGAAAGTGGGTTTTCAAGTTTGGACTGATATAAGCTTGAATTTGAAGATTTGGGTATTAAAGTTATATGACTAATCAACTGGAAATGAATGAAAAATACTCTTTTTTTTTTGGGTATTTAAGTATGGACTGATTTTTGCTTGAATTTGAAGACTTTAGTGTCAAAAAAATTATGGGTTTTTTTTTTTTTTTTTTGAGCAAATTAGAAACTGTGATAGGCTATGTTGAAATATACCCTCTTTTCATTTTTATGTGGGTGTGGTTGCAAGAATCAACCTTGCTTGGACTTGAAGCATCACTAACATCAATGTCTTTTTCACAACCCAGAAAAATTAAAATAAGAGGAAAAAGTTTTCAGTAAAGGATAAGAAAAACTACTACCAGAAAATTGGAGATTAAAACTCATAAAAGAAAAAGGAAAGGGCCACAAAATCAGCTTAATGAGTGCGTCATTACAGCAATGAAACAAGTGTTGTGAAAAAGGGAAAAAGACAGACTAATATATTTTGCCAAATCATAAAAAGTTCCAAAGAATAAGAAAACAGAAATTTTAAATGAAAAAAGAAAATTCCTCTGTTTTTAAAATGAGTAATGGGAATTTTGTAATGGGAGATGAGAATATGAGATGAGGTGGGACCCGAACCGACCATGGGACAACTGCTACGCCACCAGCTTTGGCAAATAGGAAAGAGAAAGAGTGCAAAAAAATGGTAGAAAAGTTAATAATCCTAACTTAATATTTTAATGGGGTCATAATTATTGGTAACGTACGACAATAATAGTAATGTATTGGTGTGCGTTTGCAAAACACAGGATAAGGATAAGTTCAGCAGATCAGCAAGCGCACATGAACTCATTACCTGCCCTCTTTGCCTACGCCTCTTAACCGTTTGCTTTTACTTACTATCCCCCCATGGCCCCTTTAACATGATACTGACTCAGAGTGACATGTCATGTTCGTCCGGCTTTTGTTATTCACACTTCCCTTATTGTTATCCGTACTCTTCCTCCGTTGTTCATGTGAGGAAGAGTACGGATAAGAAAACTTTGTTCGTTTGTGCCTCTATACTTATTTCCTTGTCGATATACCTTGGATTGGTCCGAGATCAGTCAATTCCACCTTTGCATTATGTAATAGATCACAGGTATTGAGGCGCAACTAGAACTCATAGGCGCTATGGTTCTTACGACATTTTATAGGCGCTATGGTTCTTACGACATTTTATAGGCGCTACGGTTCTTACGACGTTGGCCACTTCGACATATTGCCAGCCTAGCAGAATCAAAGGGCTCCAGCCCTGTATAGGCCAACGGGGAAAATTAGTAGAGGCATAGAGCTCAGACAGTGGAGAAAATAGGACAGACCCAATATTGAATCATAGAAAACTTTAAATAAGTCTTCAAATTCAATACTCAAATAAAGGCTTGAGTAACACAAATTGTTTGCCCTTTCATTGATTCAAATTTGCTATCCTCCATTAGTATAGCGAGACCGAATAATTGCTGAAAACACTGAACACTACACACCGTAAAGCTTCGTAACCAGATACTGCCTTACACAAGTAATTGTTACCCCCTGTCTAAAAATAGATTATTGTGAACTTGCGTCATACCAGGGGAAGCTGAAATTTAACAATGAATCAGCTAATCTATATATAATCAATCAATGGTTACATAGAATTCCTCAAGTATAGAGAGTCCAATACATATAGAATCACCAATATTTTGATCAAATTGGCAATCAATAATACAACTCCTGGAACCAGAAAAGGTTTGTGATGGCAATCCAGGCTCCATGTATTTTAACTCCTCAAAGCCTATGAATTAAAAAAAGGTTAAAAAGCAGATCCACTGTTCTTGGCCTTGCCCAGCATGATATCCTTAGCTTCATTGATTTTAGAGGCCATGTAATGGCTCCCACCTGCATCCGGGTGGTTTGCAATCATCACTCTTCGATGTGCTTCCTTTATTTTTTCCAAAGCTGTACTTTCCCTGTCAAGAGAACAACAAAAAGAACTATAAGAAAGGATTTAATAAAAGACACAATGAGGAGATGGTCACACATTGATGTAGGCATGTAGCACTATCCATTCTCACAAAGTTTAATGTTAATGATGATACTAGATCAATTACTTTAAATTTTTAGACTGCATTACACCATCTAATGAACTTGGGGGTTATCTGAGAAGCAAAAGGTTCAACATGTATTAAATCCATCACACAATGTGTGTCCCAGTATTATCACTCAAGCTACAGAGATGCCATAGCCATCTTTCTCGGTGCAAAACACTTGATATTTAAGAATTCAGAGTTGGGGTCAACGCTGTAATTGCAGGCAGCAGCATCAATATTGATGACAAACTGCTGCATCATAATTTAAGACAAAGAATCCACACCACCATGTATGTTCCTGTCAGGTACCAGGGCATCTGTTATTTTGTAACATAATTGCCAATTCTCATGAACAAGACTTTGATGATCAAATGTTTCAATGGTTGCATTAGTAACAAAAATATTTGGCCTGGCATCACAAGTCATAACCTTAGCTAAAATTGTATCACCTAATGTAATGAATCCATATTATTAGTACAAGGGTAGTTTAGGTATTTTAACAATAATATATGCACTAGAAATTGAGAGAAGTTTCTAGAGTTAGTTTATGTATAAAAAAGGGCTAAGTTGTAAGAGTTAGGGGGTTATGTTGAATGTTTATGAATTTGAAGTGAAAACTTCTTTGGAGAGTTGTGACCTCAAGTCACTAATTTGGGAGAGAGTCAAGCCTCTCGAAAGCTTGATAACTATCTTAGTTTGTTTAATTTCATATTATCATTTATAATATTCCATTTCTAGCTTCATCAGTCCACAATTTTCTTCCATTAAGCACTGTTATAATATTTAAACCATGTCAGTTCATGACACCTAATTTGGGCAAAGACAAAAAGAATTTTAGAATAGTTCAGCAGATTAGCATACCAGGGTGCAAATCAGACTAGCAGTAAAGTGGAGCCAAGGCCTGAAGTTAAGAACAATATCCAACAGAGACAGACCCTTCTCTCAGATTATTATGCAGATAAATGTGAAGGCTACAATATTGTTGCAGGACTTGCAGCGGATGTGATATTTCCAGAAGCATTTACTATTAATCCCCATCCAAGCTTATAAATCTGTCAGATTAACCAATTGCCACCACAATTGTTTTCTGAAGATCGCTAAGATTGTCGATCTTTTATAGGCTTGTCTCAACTCTCAAATCAAAAGCATAATTACAACTTTTTCAGTGTGTGATTTTTATCTATTCTCGAGTCATAATAAAATGATATTACTAATTGAACCCACATCAATAATATAGCACTGAGAACAACATGTGCACAAGAGAAATAAATCCTGAACCACCATCCTGACCCTTGGCAACACCACATCTACATACTGTTACAAAGTATATTAATACAAATATACAATTACTAATATTATCGTTTTTGAAAATACCACTCTGAACCATACCCAAGTTGTAAAACCTAAACTCCAACTTCTTGAAGTCTTCTTTGTCAAATTTGACCACCAAAAGGTCAATCGAAGTGGGAGGTTTCCGAGGAACCAAAATGAACTCTCGCTCTGGGTTTTTTATTGCGTTAGTGGAGCAATGTATATCAACAAAATATGAGGCAATAAGAGGAAAACTATATACATGCCACTGGAACTAGAGGTGACCATGGTTTTTCTTCAAAGAAAAAGATTAAGAGAAAGAATAACTAGAAGAGGGAAGAGGGGGAATGTGCCAATTCATACGTCAAGAGTAGCTTGGTGTGTGTAGCATATATAGTGAGCCAGCAAGCATTCTTTGACATCTTAAGACTATTCACAATATTTATTACCAGTGAGAGTTTGTCCTTATTTCTCTACTTGATGTACTTCAATCACCAGTTCAAAGCACACTATATGCGTTCAACAAATACTATATGCGTTCAACAAATACTATATGCGTTCAACGCTGACTTCAAGTTTTGTTAGATAAAACATCAAAGTCTGAACACAAGATGGACTTTAGCCTTTCCCTATCTCATGATTAAAGAGCCTTTCCCATACAAGTATAAGTCAATTGATAATCAGTCAAAAACATACACAGACTAATCACAATCTGTTTACTAATATGACCAACTATAAGAGTACATGCCCATTTCTCCCCTAAGCATCATTCCCCAGCAAAGATTAAAGATGGACTACAACTATAGTTTTTATGTTCTAAAATTTCATGTTCTGCAATTTTAGTTTTCATATTCTACCTTTTTACTTTCATGTTCTATTTTTAAAGTTTCATGTTCTACAATTTTAATCATTATGTTCTACATATTTAGTTTTCATGTGCTACACATTTAGTTTTCGTGTTCTACAATTTTTATAACTTTCTCTCTCTTCCTTGTGCCCAGCCCACACCAGCTCTAGCCCGAACCCTGACCCCCTCCATAACCCAACCCATTTTTATCCTCCTTCACTGAACCCAGCACAAACTCACCCACCACCGAGCCAAAACTCACCCCAACATCGACCCCACCACCGAGCCCAGCCGCCACCTCCACCGTACCCACCACCCTTTCCCTCACCCCACAGCCACACCTAGAAAAACCACCAACCACCGCACCCACCATTACCCTCACGCGCAGCCTCCACTGCGGCCCTAATCGCGAAATAGCTTTTGATTTCAAGTGAGATGGTGGTGATTAGGGTTTGATTTTGGGTGATCGTGGTGGTTAGGGTTTCATTTGGGGCTTTGGGCTAGGTGCGAGGGAGGCGAGGTACGGCGGTGGCTAGGTGTTGCGTAAGGGGTGTGGTGAGAGGTGGTGGTGGTGGTTGGTACGTGGGGAGGGGGACATGATGCGATGGTGGCGGTGGTGGTGGTGGATGGGAGATGGAGAGGTGGTAGCTTGGTAGGAGCCGCCGTGATGCAGCGACGCAATCATCGTGTGTTTCGATTTATAAATCGGATGATCAGGTGTTTGCATAGACAATGTCAGATTCTGGATTTTCCGTCTAGTGAGTCACATAGTTTACTATATAATACGTTTGGATTGTCGTTCGAATAGTTAGGTAAATGACAGTTTTGTAGATTAATATAATTAAGTAGGGAGTACGAGTAAAAATTAAAAAAAAAAAAAGATAATCAAGGGGGATATAAGAAGAGGATAGAAGCTTGAAGGAGAAGACAAGGAAAACAAAATAAACAACATTGCATGACAACAAATCATGCAACAATCACACAACAGCAACATCAACATCAACATAAAAAACAAGAGCATGCAAACCAAAAAAGCAAAAGAGCCAAATACGGAGCAAAAGTTATCCGAAGGCTCTAATTAGCGACCAACTGGAAAAATTAGCTACCGCAATATGCCATTTTGCGACCGAAAAATCACAATTAGCGACCGCCAGCTTTGGCGATCGCTAATGTTTTTTAAAAATTTTGATCTCTAGAAAAATTAGCTACCGCAATATACGATATTGCGACCGATTTGTCCTAAATTGCGATCGATAAATCACAATTAGCGACCAACTATTGGCGGTYGCTAATTTTTTTAAAAAAAATTTTGATCTTTCTCTCATTTTTTTAAAAAAAGAGGGGGTGCTATAGCACCCACTAGCACTATTGTGGGTTCCCCCTGCTGTGGTGCAGCGGTGGTAGCTGCAACGGTGGCGCAGCAGTGGCAGTAGAAGCGGTGGTGGTGTAGTGGAGAGAGAGAGAGGGAAAGGGAGGAGAGAGAAAGCGGTGAAAGGAGGAGAGAAAAATGAATGAGGGAGGAGAGAGATATGATGAAGGAGGAGGGGTACTTCCGCCTCGATTCTTTTTAAATGCAACAAATGTCCCAAATAGGTTGCAACATTTACCTTTTTGAGAAGTCCCTATAATATTGTAACATGGGGTCGTAAAATATGGGTTCACCATTTATCCCTTTAAAAAATAAAATCATTTGAGCCCTATTTATGCTCTCTCACAAACCATAAAAAAGTAACTTGTTATCGATGTTGCAATCCATCTGGACGGAGGGTATATTCTTTAACAAGGTTTAACGTTGCATTCAAAAAAAAAAAACAGAAGAAGCACATTCGGGGAAAACTACGAAGCAAAGTTAGTTCTTAAATACAAAGATTATTGGTTCATTAGTTCAAGCCTTCAAGGAACAGCACATAAGCAAAGACTTTCCAAGCGGAATATTATTCCCTCTAAACTGTCCCTAGTTTCTTATACTATAGCGCTCATTAGCCTATGTGTATCTAATTCTTGATACAGCAGTTTCAGTATTCTATGAAACCATCAAGTCTATATTTTCATGTTCTCAGCACATGTTGAGCCACACAAGTAACAAACCAACAACAAGCAAACATGAACAGACAGGATAAAAGTTGTTGGATTAAAGCAGCTTATTATTACTCCACCATTAACAAAGTGTCAACTGTACAAATGTCTACAGCAAACAACAAATGCTTTTCTATCTATCGTTCTATATTTTGATGATAACACGCCAATTAACATATCCATACAAAAGTGTCCACTACACAGTAAGAGTGCAAGAGCCAGCAAAAAAGACACATATTCAACTACACAAGTACACAATCACATAAAGCCAAATGTCTCACACAAAAGCAAAGAACCTCATGAAAAAGGTGGATCCAAAATCAAAACAACGCTAATACACTTTCAAGTTGTAGTCTTGTTAAGCTAAGATTACGGGTGTATCTATTTCATCTAAGACATTGTGAAACAAGCTAATCATTGAGATGTAGAGACTATTTTTTTAGGTTTTCAAAGTTCAGCCTGTTTTGATATGAAAAAAAAAAAAGCAAGAACACTGCCATAGTTTAAACCTTCTATATTCACAATTAACTCTCACGGAAGGCTAGTAAAGCATTCATGCCAAAGTTGACCACAAAGCTACCCAAGATAAATATTGCAGTAGTTCTCTCAACGATGATATTCATTAATATTGATTCATGTGTTCTCTTCTATAAGTAATGATACAAAATGCCGAAGTACCTGACACCTAGAATCAAAGTTGCTTCCCGCCTCGTCATGGTTTGCTGAAACCCGCCTTCATAAAATTTGCGCATCCTAGCAGTGGGAGGTCTTGCTTTAAACGCTTGCCAAGCTTGAATTCCGTATCTACCAGCTAAAGCAGTTGCAGCTACACAAAGTCCAGCTACCAAAGGCGCCGCCTATCCAAAATCAGAAACTAAATTGTTAGGCACCTACTAATTCAACCCAGCATATATACTACTGCACTAACATCATCATAACCTTCTTTTCAAAAAAAAAAAAAAAAAAAATTAAAAAAAACAATAAATCATTACGACCTCAAGAATGTCAGAATGTCAGATATTGATTCATCATCAAGCGTCACTCGAGCAACATTTAATCAAAACACATAAGAGCTTGTGTATTAATTCCTTATGCTGATGAAATCCTTAAATTCAGTTTAGTAGTCTCACAAAAATCTCAATTTTCATACTCAAAACAATTAGCTTTCTCCTACCACTAAAATACCAACATATAATAACATGATCATTAAACGTAATAGTACTATTAAATTCATAAAACAAAATCAAAACCCAACAAAAAAACAAAAAATCATCCCTCAAATTAACCATTAAAGAATGAAACAAGCTGAATGTAACCTAATAAATCCAAAACAACGACAATTATTTCACTCACAGCAGATGTTGGAAACTTACACAATTAAAGAGGAATAAAGAGAAAAACTTACCATGTCAGATGATTGCTGAGAAATTGTAGAACTCTTATTCGGCATTAAAAGAGGTTATTATTCTCGAGCTTTGAATTGAGAAAAATTGATGGAAATAAATTCAGACGCAAATTTAGGGTTTTGCCGATTAAATTCAGGAATATTGCAGAAGAGCGTGGAAGTAAAGGCGGTGAGCCGTGTCGCAGTTTATTATACGAAGTAAAAACGACTGTTGTCTTGGGCAACAAGACGATGACAAATTGTCAACCCAACGATTTTTCTATTTTTACTTAAGTTTGTTCGTATTTATATCTGCTAGTTTTTATTTGCGATGCATGCTTAGATTTACAAATATTAAAATTCATTAAAAATGATTACTCGTATATAATATGAATTTAAATAAATATTTTTTTAAAAATGATATTATTAATTTATAAATAGTTAATTAACAATACAATTTATCTTAATTATAATTAATTTATAAGTAACTATTACTTGAAATCAACTATATTTCATAATTTTTAAATTTAATTTGAAATATTGTTCATTGAATTGAATTGTTCACTAATAAAGTCACATAATAAATGTATTTTCTATTTTCAATTNTATTTCATAATGTTTAAATTCAATTTGAAATATTGTTCATTGAATTGAATTTTTCACTAATAAAATCACATAATAAATGTATTTTCTATTTTCAATTGAATAAGAAAATGGGTAATTTAACCACATAAATTCACAACTTTTTTTATATTAAGGTATTAAAATCTATTAAACACATTAATTCATTAAGGCTATTGCCGACTTTTAATAGCAGACATCATCTTCCTCCCCTTCCCTTATATAATAGAGATAAACTTTTGAATTTTTTTCTCACTTTATCCCGACAAAATAAGAAACTCACGCCTATGTGTGCATAGTATTTTAAAATAATTAAAAATTGAATAAAAATATATACAAATTCATAAATCATTCAACTATATATGAAGAGTGATTGGGTTTTACATTTATAAGTTATTAATTTGTTAGATATTTCTCTTTTTATTTTACTGTTTTAAATATTTACTTTTTTTAATTTTTTATTTTTTTTTTTGATAAAATATATTCTTTAAATCGTTGTGTTTAGATCTAGATGTTATTAAATTGTAAGATTTTTCCCTTTATATTTAGTTGTTAGATATTTCCGTTTTTATTTTACTTTTTTTGTATATAGTTATTTAATTGATTATTTTTTAATTTTTAGGATAAGATGCATTCTTTTTATTTACTGTTATATATTTAGCTTTTTTAATTTTTAACTTTTTAATGGTATCCTTGGGGCAAAAGGTCATCACAAAAATTATTCAACCGAATTAACTTGGGTGTTTGCTTTATAATATAACATAGATTTTTTTGACAATTAGTTTGATAAGATATTTTTTTCCTTTTTTTTAATKAAATATTTATTTATCTTTTTCTTTGAGGGCATAAAGTACACACAAAAGTTATGGACCAAATTTGGGTGTTAAGGTAAGAAATGCATGCGTATGCGTGCATAGTGTTTTATGATAATTTAAAATGTAGTATAAAATCAATACCATTTGCAAAAGGTTCCTGTGGTATGGTACAATGGACTCTAACAAAATTTGTCAAGTTGCTTGGGAAGAAGTTTGTAAGTCAAAGCATGGTGGAGGGTTGGGCATCAGAAATATTATCCTCTGGAATCAGGCAGCAGTTGGCAAGCAGATTTGGACTATTGCCCATAAAAAGAACAATTTGTGGGTGAGATGGGTTCACTCCATTTACATTAATCAGCAAAAATGGTGGGCTTATTGAGCTCCTTTAAGCTTAAGTTAGGTGTGGAATTGAAGTGCATTTGTAAAATTAAAGATTTGTTAGTCACTCTTGTTCAATCCTTGCAGGCTCATACCTATCGCATTAAGACTGTTTATATGGCTATATGTCCTATGGAACAAGACTAGAGATGGCATAGACTTGTCTAGCATAGGTGTCTTGTTCCTAGGCACAGGTTTATCATGTGGCTTGCTCTTAAGAGAAGGCTCCTCACTAGACAACGATTGAAACTATGGAGCCTTGTTGCTGATGGTCGATGTTGTATTTGTGCGCTACAATCAAAAAGTCACGAGCATTTGTTTTTCGGGTGTTCTTATAGTGCTGCTTGTATGGAAATTATTGGTGATTGACTTGATATTCGTAGATTTATTCACTCTCTGCAAGCTTTGTGCTGGATCCAAAGGAGCAAGTTTAGTCATTTTCGCAAAAGTGTGTGTTATGCTGCGATTGTTGCAGTTTACAACATTTTGAGTGCTCGGAATGATGTTTTTGGAATCACAAAGTTCCTTCTATTGCTTTCACTATGAATTTGTATTAAAGCTAGTGTTTAAGGTCCGTTTTGGTCAGTTAAAGAGGAAAGTTAGAAGGGCTGATATCATGTGGTTTGATGCTTTGTAAGCTAACTTGGTTGTTTTTTTGGTCTGCTCTTGCGGAATAGGTTGTAAGGCTGGTTTTGGTGTTTAATAATATCTCTTTTCTTGCTTTTAAAAAAAAAGTAGTAAAAATATGTTCAAATTCATAAACCATTCAACTATACATGAAGAGTTGTGAGATGGGGTTTTAGATCTAGAAGTTATTAATTTGTTAGATATTTCCCTTTTTATTTTACTATTTTTATATTTAGTTATTTAATTTAAATTTTTTTGGATAAGATATATTCTTATTACTGTTGTTTTTAGATTTAGATGTTATTTAGTTGTTAGATATTTACATTTTTATTTTACTGTTTTTACTAGATTAGTTCCCGTGCGATGCACGGTTTATTAAAAATTTATAGTACGGAGTACACTATTTTAATTTTTAGGCAAAGTTAAGGTGGTAATAAGATAGGATAGTAGTTGTTATGTCTTTCTTTTTCATCCATCTTATACAATTCTTATAAATTGAACTTTTATATATAAGTTGTTGATTTAATAGTAATTAACTTAGGATACAGTTGTTAGTTTTCTAATAGATTTTAGTTTTTTTTTATTACGATGAGATGAGAAATAATAATATAGTTTAAAGTTTTAAAGATAAAAGATATACTACCTCCGTTTCCAAATAATTGCACCATTGTGCCTTTTGCGGATTCCGAGGCAATTTTTTGATGGGGTAATTAGGTGTGTTGAAGGGTAGTGTGATTAAGTAGGTGGGGTATAAGGAAAATAGTGTTAGAGTTGTTAATTGTTTTGGGCCCACCACATGGCTGTAGTGTTAGAGGTTAATTAGAAAAATTGTAAGGTATAAAGGTCAATTCATCCCAAAAAAATACCAAAAGTAGTTATAAAGTAAAGTGGTGCAATTATTTTGAAACTTCCATAATAGGAAACCGATGCAATTATTCAGAAACGGAGGAAGTATTTATTTTATTTGAAAGGTAAAGATAAACGTAACCTATATAATTTCTTAAGATATAGTTATTCTTTTTAAACATACATGTATTTAGATAGATAATGGATATATTACTCCGTATTTGAGATTGATTATTTTAATATATAATTTAAAAATCAATTCAAAATTTATTTATGATGTCATAAGTTGTTGTCTTTTACATGGGATGTAATTGTTATTTTAATAGCTGTTATTATTTAGATTTAATTTTAAATAAAGTGCGATAGATATAATTATTTTTTTATATAGTTTTTTTAATTTAATTTGTTTTTTCTAGATTTAATTTTAATGAGTGAGTTGGCATATAATTTAATGAGAGGTTGCTACGTAAGCATTGATGACATTAGCTGCATTTTGCTTTCTATTTAGATTTTCAAATGGCACAAACGTAAAACTATATATTGGAATAGCCAACTTCACAAATTCTTACTTTAGTTGAGAAGAAAAAATTAATGTTGTAAGGATGTTTGTTGGACTATAGTCTCCTTCTTTTTCTCCCACGTCAAAATTGGTGATGTTGCGTAACTCATCTTCTTTAAGAAATCAACAAATCTTTTGATCAAAGATTTTTTTTTTCACTTGAATTTTATCACCCTTAAATAAACGAATAATGTCTGATTGAAGTAATAAGTATTTGATACCAAAAATTTACTACAAAACATTAATGGTAGATAGTGATAGTATATTACCTCACTAGTAGAAAAAACCTCAAAAGTTGCGCCTCAAAAGCTGCGGTTATGTCAAAACTGCAGCTTTTGAGAATCAAAAGCTGCGGTTTTTACAAAAACCGCAGCTTTTAACCTGACTTAGATGCAAAAAAAAAAAATAGGAAAATCCACAAAAGCTGCGGTTTTTGATATAACCGCAGCTTTTGTGTTTGTTAAAGCCCAAAACAAACAAGGTAACGTGAAACCAAGCCATTCTGCGCTCATTCCTTTTCAAACCAACGCATCTTCCTCTCCCAATATCCTCTAACCTATTCAGTTCTCTCCCTTCAGCTCGTCATCTTTCTTTCCCTCCTCCTGCCCTCATCTTTCTGTCACTACTCTCTCTCTCCTACCAATCCGACATTCCAAGTTTCATTTACCATTAGCAAGAATGAGTTAGCCACTTGCCTATCTCTTCTCTCTCCTCTCCATTTAAATCCAGAAAAATGAAAACATGGACAAGAAATCACGAACGTTTCATGCGAAAATTCAAAGTAGGTTGTTTTCGTTTTTCTCCGATTTGGGGTTTGATGTTTGTTTTTGTTCGTTTGTGTTTTTGTTTTTGGTTCTTTTAGTTTTTTCACGATTTTGTTTTTTTCGATTCGAAGTTTAGGGTTCCAAAGTTTTTTTCACGATCTTTCTCGAATCTTCATAGATTTTATTTCAGATCTTGTTTTTTGATTTTGTAGTTTTTTGTCGATTTCTCGTTATTCGCCGGTTTCTTTTGAATATTGTTTTTTGTAAGTACTCTATTTTGTTTACATATTTGCACGTACCTAGACTTGAATTTTATCTTTATGTATTTTTTGTTGTAAACATGCCAATTATATAGATCTTGAATTTTCTAGTTGTTGTAGCTTCACGCTGATATGTTTCCCGATTTTTAGATTGTTTTTTAATTTTCGAAATTTTTTTTTACTCGGTTTATTAGATCTGGATGTTGGGTATGTTGTTGATCTAGTGGTCTGGTTTTCTTCTTCAGGTGTTTATTTATTTTTTTGAACTTTGTTCCAAATAGTTTGTTTACAAATTGACGAGATATTATTCTCACGAATTGCTGGGTTTTTGGATTTTTGGGATAGGGTCGTAGTTCGAAATTTTTAGGATTCTGAGTTGATTTTTGGTTTAGGGTTCATAATGCGCATCCTGGTGTAAAATCTGATGATAAAATTTTTTTATATTTGATATTAATTTGATAATTGTTATTCAAGGTTTTTAAAGTGGATATTGATTTGAATTTTAATATAGGTTATTCAATGTTTTTTATTTTTATTGAACTTAAATTATTTTTTGTGAATTTGGTTTTTTATTCGTTGCATTAATAGGTAATCGTTGAGAATACGAAGAGTCGGTGATAAAGATGATGATACAAGATTGAAAATGTTATTGAGAGATCTTATTAGTATAGGTTGATTTTTTTGGAATATCGTATTTTCTCTATTTGGTTTCTTGGAATAGCAAGATGAATATTTTTGTTCGCATTTAATGTATTTATATTTTATGTTAATAATGGATATTCAAATGCAAGTTTTATTAATAATCTATAATGAATAAGCATTTGTTTTTTACATCTTGTCATTCAAATTCATAAATATTAAAAAGAAAAACAAATAATTAAAAAAACAAAAGAGGCGTCACACTGCCAAATTACGGATCACAGTTAACAATGAGAGAAAAAGTGGGCTTTAATATATTTTTTTTTTAAAAAAAGCAAGTCAAAGCTGCGGTTTTTACTAATAACGAGCTTTTGAGTGTCAAAAGCGTGCGTTGCACAAAAGCTGCGGTATCAAAAACCGCAGCGTTTGAGCTTAAAACACCGCAGCTTTTGACCTTTGTTCTGACTAGTGTTTTCATCCAAATAGACCATGTCTAATGACTACGCATATCTGTGGATATGCCGTAGAATTGTTGGATGGCTCTCTTATATATTAGTCTGATGTTTATATGGTCATTACGCTTTCTTTCATTGGGTTATTTCATTGATGAATTGAGAGGCTTCATGGTTATGTTTTTTGTTTCTTTGGATTTTTATGACGAATAAATAATTGGAGGAGTTTGTAAAATCATGAAGTTACAAAACGATTATAATGAATATGATATGCCTTGTATTTAATTAATTAAACAATAATAAAATAAGTTAGATTAGAATAGTTAAAGCGTTTTAAAATTAAAAATAAAGTGAATGAGATAGATATAGGTGGTTGTTTTTAGATTGGGATAAATTGGTTTTTTTACTAGTAGTTGTAGCTAGATTAAATTTAAAAAAGAATATATGTTTGCTTTAGAGTGAGATAAAGTTGTTTTTTTTAATATAGTTTTTTTTATTTTAATATTATTTATATAGTTGTTTTTTCTAGATTTAACTTAAGATATAATGAGTTGGCATATAGTTGTCTTTTTTAAAAAAATTAATTTTATTTATGATGGTATCAATGTTTTTGGCTGGAAGATTTTTAATAAGAGGWCGCCATGTAAGCATTGATGACCTTAGCTATGTTTTGCTTTATTAGAATTAAGCTATTTAATTTTTTATTTTTATTGTATGAGATATATTTTTTTATTGGTTTTTTTTAGATCTAGAAGTTATTAAGTTGTTAGCTATTTCCTTTTTTATTTTACTGTTTTTATATTTAGTTATTTAATTTATTATTTTTAAATTTTTTGGATAAAATATATTCTTTCTATTTACTATTTTTATATTTAGTGATGTTGTTAAGTTGTTAGATAGATTCATTTTTATTTTTACTGCTTTTAAACTTAGTTATTTAAATTTTAAATTTTTAATTTTTTAATGGTATCTTGGGGGCAAAAAGGCCACCAGAAAAATTATTTGACCAAATTTGGGTGTTTGCTTTATAATATAACATAGATATTTTGAAATTTCTGACCCATACAACCATGCCCCTCAATTTTCATTTTGGATTTTTTCTCATTTATACCCCTGAAGTATTGGGGTTTCTCACTTGTGGCCTATGTTTTTTTTACTTTCTCACTTGTGCCCCTAGATTAATGGACTTTTTCTCACTTATACCCTAAAATATTGAGTTTTCTCACTAGTGTCCCTAAATATCTTAGAATTTTTTTTAATGTTTTTGTGCTCAATGCACATATTCATATAAGGATTAAAACTTTTAGAATTGGATGAAGTATAAGTTATAGTACTCTGTATAATATTCACGTAAAAAACTATAATAATCAATACTTATACACTTATTTCTTCATTTTATTAATTACACTAAGATATCATGCACATGAGTGCTATTTCATAGTATAAATTAATAAGTTTTAGTCTTACCAAATAAAAGTTTTCAAAATATGCATACAATCTATACATCTCAAAACAAAAGCAAAAGGAAATGTAGTCATCATCTAACATATGAATTTCTAGGGGCTCTAGTGAAAAAACTCAATATTTTAGGGTATAAATGAGAAAAAGTCCAATAATCTAAGAGCACAAGTGAGAAAGAAAAAAAATAGGGCACAAGTAAAAAACCCCAATACTTTAGTGGTATAAATGAGAAAAACTCTTTCATTTTTTATCAGTTATATTTCTACCTTCAATTCTAGTTGATGAGTTAAATCTATCGGCTCGAGCGATAGAGTGATAATGTCACGTCAACAATGACCGGCGAAGTGACAATGCAACGTTAATAGTGACCTATGGAAATTGAGGGTCAAAAGTGTCAACAATGAGCTAACCATAATTGAAAGTACTGGTATAATTGATTTTAAAAAATCAAAATTAAGGGTGTTGTTGCAAGTGTTACAACATGACAATAAATATACATTTTGTGGGTTGTAGGAGACTTCCTCTTGATGCTACTCAGACTTCAAGACTTGGATGAACTCCCTCTTGGTATCCTGTACACCTGAAACAAAGGAGAATAACCTTTCCAAGGTTATCTCCCCTCCAACGCTCAAATTAGTACGTGATCAAAGGGGGTTAAAAGCAAGAAAGTAAATAGGCAAGGTAAAGAAAGTAATTTTAGCTAGGTCGCCTATTAGTTTAGTCGCTCGTTAGGGTTTGGTTGCCCATTTCACCTCGAGATTCAAACCAAATGATTGAAGAGAGAAAAGAGTAATGATTGTAGTAATCAATGTGGGTGTTGAGTGTAGTATTGAATGTGTTGTCACATCATCCCATTTTGAGTATTTATAGGGAATTGTCCCTAACTTGGCTCACTTTAGGTGATGACAAGTGTCRCTTTGTGATTCGTTCCTTCYTTCTTTTCATCTTAGCTATTGATTCATTTTCTTTTCTTTTTTCCTTTTTCTCTTGTTTTCTAGGATTATGACATGTGTCGTGTCCTCTTTAGGTGGCACATCAAAGGGGTACAAGTGAGAAATTTCAAAAAGTTCGAACATAATTGAGAAAAAATAATAGTCCAGGGGTATAAATAAGAAAACCCGTTTTTTTATTTATATTTGAAAAAACACTCTAATCTTTACGTTTGGTTTTTCTAATAAAAGAGGAGATAAGAAAGTTTTAAAATGAAAAATCTTCATATTCATATATAAACTTATTAGATTCATCAGTTTTTTTAATATGTAGTTTTTGTAAAATAAAATTTATATAAAGTGTAGTACTCGTATAAGATATTAACGTTTAAACATATGCATTGAAGTATAAATAGTAACTTAAAATATAAAATGAAACAGAGGGAGTAGTATTTTGGCTCGAGTCAACTAATACTAGCTAATACCTTTGTGTGATGTGTGTTTGAACCTACGAATATTGCATTGTATTTTTAACATGATTATACATTGTACTTGTGTATAGAGTATTATATATGTATTAGATTAAAATATTTAAGAAATATTTGATTCTTTGTATTAATAACTTATTAATGAACTATATTTGGATACAACCATTTCATTTGAAAATTTGAATATAACTCAATTCACTTGTTTTTACAACTAGTCTTTCAAGTACGCGATACGTACATTAAATTGATAAATATTTTTATTATTTACACAAATTTTTTGATTTGCGGTAATTTGATGTGCCTTTTATGGCCAACATGGAAAATAAATTGTTCATCACGTGAAAAAGTGACCATATCCAGACTAGCAATATCAACAGTAAACTACATGAAATCCTCTAACCAGTACAAATCATCACCAAAAGAAAAATTGTACTTTGTTGCACAATAGGACAAAACATTTCTCTCACGTTAAATATGAATAAAAGAACAAAAATGAAATTTCAAAACTAACAAAAGAATATAATGTAACACAAGACCAAGAGTATTAGAAGGACATTTATTGTACCTCAATTTTTGAATCACTTCTCGACTGTCACTCTCGACAATCAGGTGTCGATGTCCACAATCCCAAGTTGCCTGCATCCCATAAAACACATCCCTCACCTCCTCATATTCGGCTTCATGCCAACTCTCACTGACTTCACCCCTAACGGCACTAACTCTCGAGCACTGTCCCAGAGACACATACCATAAAGGCCGCCCCAACCCCTCACCGCGCAATGTTAGTGTTAAGTTTCTAAACACCGCCCACGCCCAAAGTACATCACAAGAATGAGCACTACCTACCATCTGAACAAAATCATCCACAAATTCTTTGATAGAATAAAGGCTCGAGCCCCAACCAATTGCCAAGCCTGATCAAGCCTCACAAATTTCCTCGATCTTGTTCCCACAACTCCAAATGGACCATAACAAAGCAACATATATATCTAATAACATATACTAAAGTAATCCCCATGCCTTCGTATTTTTCCTCCCATCCCCACTTTATTAATTTTATTATTATTATTATTATTATTATTATTATTATTTTATTTAAATTTATTATTGCATAAAAATTATAAAAAAACATTTAATTTAGGTTAATAATTGTACTTTGGATAAAAATTTAAACATTTATTAATTGATATACATATATAATTCTATTTATCATCAAAAAAGTTCACAACTAAAAAATTATTATGTGCTTCAAAAAAATTTATTGTGAAATAATTATATTTTTAAAAAATAAGTTTTGTTTTTTTTAWTTACGGTATTTCGTATTTTATTTAAAAGTCGAGCATTTTCTCGGGTATTATCTAGTTGTCCCAATAAATTCTTCCATAAATATCCAACAAACGACTTACAAAATCAACCATTAAACTAAAATGATTGGCGAAAAACCCTCCTAAAACGAACCATAATTCACCCATATTTCCTCCGTCGCTGGACATTCAAGAAAAATGTGTACATCTATTTCATCCAAGGCTCCACATGATGTGTTGATTATATATGATGTTTTTTTTCCCGAACATTCTCTTGTCGTTCTATATGGTTTTAGGCCTATTCAGGCCCTTTTTGCTACTAATATCGTTTGTATAGTGTTTCATTGAGTTTTAGGTTTCATTCATTGTTTTAGGTCGATCATGTATTTTGGAGCTGTAGGGCTTCGCCCCTCCTTAGGCAAGGGGCGTTGACCTCAGCTTCAGTGTCATGGAGTTGAGCCATGGAATCCGCATGTGAATGCGTTGGGGTGTGTCGTCGAATTGAGGGGATCGCCACCGTGCCTATATAGGTTATTCACGGACGCCCGAAACATTGGTGCCAATAATGGCCCCACGTCCAATCAAGTAAACCAGTCGTTGGGTTCGGGGACATGGTACGGAATCAGGATCTGTAACCACAATTACGCCCGCATGTAGCGGCCTTCTACTTCGGGTCTCATTGAGTCATAAATCATAACAAGTTAATTCAAAAAGCCTATTGAATTGACTTTGAGAGTGCAATTTGATCTACCTAGGTGGGTTGCTATTCACTAACAACAAGGACTCATACATGATAAGCAGCGAACTTGATGTTAGTCAATGTTATAGGTGCTTAGAAACGTCGTCCATCGATTATCTGACTTTATGTGACCAAGCGCTTAAAAAATTCCGGTCTGTTAATGCAATATAACAAGTGTGATTGAATATATATTATACAAACGAGACTATGAAAAACAAAGGTTAGTAAGGGCATACATAATATGTATATTTCCTCCTCACCTGTCACTGCAACATCTATCGTTAGAATAAAATTCAAAAGAATCGCCTTTCGTTGAATTTGCTATTGAGCACGAAACAAACGGCGTTATTATTCGACAATATAATATTATAATAAACCAAAAAACCATGGAAATGAAAATGTTAAGAAAAACTTACAATATTACACATGAACGATTAAAAGGAGTTTCTACATTGTTTTAATTGAATTAAAGACTCAAAATAATGTTAGTCAAATTAAAAGTGACAAAAAGAATTAAAAAAGAGTGAAAGAAGGTTTTTTGGTGAGTAATCTCAATTATACCCTTATTGTCGCTTGTTGATCGAAAGATATCGATGCTTTGAATTGAATACGAATGTGTTTTGAGTGTTTTGAAGTGTAAGACATGTGTCTCGTACTTGTGTAGTTGAAGTGTATTGAGAAGGTCGTGTGAAAGTGAAGGTGAATTGTGCGAATTGCTGCGCTATATCGAACTGGCAAGAAAGGAGTTATTTAATACAGGCAAGAGGCAAATTTCGAGGCAAATCAGACCGCATATATAAGCTGGGATGAGCGTATATACTCATGGGGAGCGTATATACGCTCATTCCATCCCCCCGTATATACCTTCCATTTTGAATTGAGTTTTGGCAAAATCGTATGGCAAAGGTGAGCGTATATACGCTCAAATGGCAGCGTATAATACGCTCCTGAATGAGCGTATATACCCCATTTCAGCGTATATACGCTCAAGGTTTGACGTATATTTTTCCAAAAACCTCGATATGGTTTTGATTTCCCCCGATTTTATTCGTGATTTTCCTTGATTCCCGACGCACCTAGACACCTTTGCTCTTCCCCCACAAGGAGTTTAGGATGTTCTAGAAGGTTCCACGTAATTTCCGGAGTATTTCTAATTATTCACGTTTTTCTGCGTAATTCTGCGTATTTAAGCGTTGCAAATTCATAGAAAATATAGAAAAATAGAAAAATAATTTAAAAATATTGGCGATTTAAGAAAAAATGTGACGCACATGATGCGAAAACAAAAGCAACGAGCAATCGCCAGCCGTGACTTGTTTGAAAAACCTTCGAAAACTCTTTTGAGTTTATTCGAGAAAACCGAAAGAAAATAGTTTGCCTTGTAAGTGACCTTGCTTGAATATCTCCGAGTAACCGACCTCAACGTATGTTCCAATTTTCGTGAGTTCAAAGCATTCTTTTCTGAGTCGAAACAAACGCGAGACGCGGTATGTTTCAATCACGGATTACTCATCTTGGGGACGACATTCATTTTCAGTTGTCCTACCAGAAGCCCCGCACTTGACTGAGTCTGAAGAAGAAACGATAGTTTCGAAACGAAACGTCCAAAGTATTCGATTCGGGACCGGAGAGCAACTCAAGACGTGTCTGGCGGACCAGCTGAGTTACGCTTTTTCGCCGGTACCTGCAAAACAAAGGTTAGTTGGTTGGAGAGGGCGCGGTGTAGCGGTCCTTGCGGTTCGATGTCGCTTGTATGTGTTCTGAGTCCTTGAGCGGTCTTCCCCCGTTCGGCTAAACTGGGAGAAATGGCAGGTGCCGTCCCATGCTTTCCGAAGAGATGAAGCATTGACTTGAAAAAAAAATTTAGCCCCTAATTCAGCGATTAAGCTACTGGTGACGACATAGGTCTGTTTTCATGTCTAGCGAAATTTGCATGCAATGTTGACTTGTAACTTGTGACTTGAGATGAAAAACGGGCAGAGTCATTGAAAATTTTGAAAGAGTCTTTGAATTTTGGGAGGGCCTTGGTCCTAGGTCTGTTTTAGACATGGTTTGC
Source organism: Bassia scoparia (assembly GCA_008642245.1). NCBI lineage: Eukaryota > Viridiplantae > Streptophyta > Magnoliopsida > Caryophyllales > Amaranthaceae > Bassia > Bassia scoparia. The sequence goes on along the minus strand of SNQN01002028.1, from coordinate 6,997 downwards.
AAGAGTTCATTGAAGGAGTCTTGTCTAGGTGGTTCTAGACCTGGTTCTGAAAGAGTCTTTGAATTGAAAGGGTCTTTGTCTAAGCTCCTTGGTTTTAGACATGAATTCATTGAAGGAGTCTTGTCTAGTTCTGGTTTAGACAATGGTTTGAGAGAGTCATGAAAGTGCTTGTCTAGGTCTGGTTCAAGACATGATTTGAGAGTGTCTTTGAAAGTGGCTGCCGTCTAGTTGAATTCTAGACATGATTTGAGAAGTCTTTGAATTGAAAGGTCCCTTTGTTCTAGGTCTGATTCTAGACAATGGTTGAAGAGTCAATTGAGAGTTTGGTCAGGTCCGGTTCAAGACATGATTTGAGAGAGTCTTTGAAGTGGCTTGTCATGGTCTGATTCTAGGACATGATCTTCGAGGAGGTACTTGTCCTAGGTCTGATTCTAGACATGATTTTGAATGTCTTTGTCTAGGTCTAATTCTAGACATGATTTGAAAGTGACTTGTCTAGGTCTGATTTTATGACATGATCTTGAAGTGACTTGTTCTAGGTCTCGATTCTAGACATGATTTGAAAGTGACTTGTCTAGGCTGATTCTAGACATTGATTTGAAAGTGTCTTTCTTAGGTCTGATCCTAGACATGAATTTGAAAGTGTCTTGTCTGAGGTGCTGATTCTAGACATGATTGAAAGTGACTTCTGAATTTGAAAAGAGTCCAGTCTGAGGTCTAGTTCCTAGACATGAAAGGACGATACTAGAGTCTAATCCTAGTACCAGTGCCCAATTGAAGAGTGTCATTTGGAAGAGTGATTGGACTACTTGACTTAAACATTGCGACGACAGTGATTTGTTGGAAAGTGACAGGGTTCCAAAAGTAATTTTTCAGGGATTTCCTCTGATAGCAAAAGACTTGAACACTGTAATAGGGCTTAGGAGACGAGAAGCCCCAACTGGAAATTAGGAGCCATGATGCGACGAGCCCCCAGCGATGCTTTGAGACAATGTAGTTACGGCTTAGATCAACATAGGGAAAGGTGGAGGATTTATGGAGATCCCCAACAAGATGTACTAAACCCAAGGGTCAGCGTGGCTTTACTTATTTGGATTGTCAAATGAGTCCTTGAAGGTTGACCAAAGAATAGCTATGGTTCAGAAATTAAAAAGGTCAAATTTCGTGACTAAGGGTCAATGATGTCAATTGCTGGATGTTGGCTAATGAAATGTAAGGTTCAGACAGAGTCAATTCAGGTTCTAGACTGGCAAAACCATAATCGTAATTTCTAGCATCAAAGCAACTCAAAATGCCTCAAATGAGTAATGTTAATGTGATTGCGTTGAACTCGAGAAGAGCTTCTACGTACCTTACGCGAATCCAGACCAATCGTAGTTCTGTGGATGATTTGGACAATGCCTTCGGTGATGAGGGCCTTTGTGGTTTGCTAATGTGTGGCTGTGGTTTTGAGGGTTTGAAAGAGGCTGATGTTTATGAATGACCACGATGCGCAGTGTGCCTTTTTAGACTTTTGCTTTTGTTTGAATTTGGGCTTTTTGACTTGGATTTTATGGATGATTTTGCATTGTGAAGACTTTGAATTTTTGCTTTTTCTTTTTGCCCATTTTTCATTCTTTTTTTCTTTTCTTCTTGCACGTGTCTTTTCTACGCACCGTGTGGTTAGGTAGATTGCTGGCGTGATGAAAGAAGAGCTAAATGAATAGTGGCTTGTGGCTCAAAAGGTTGCAAGGATTTTGATTTGATGTGACAAAGGGAACTGGAAGGGAAGGGTCATGTTTGTTGGAGCTGGAAGAAGGCCTCTCTGGGCAATTTCAAATTAAAATAGTATTAGATTAAACCAATTGTGGCCAATGAAGTGTTGGAGATTTGCATAGAATTAGAATAATATATATTGCAAAACAAATTGAATCATTGAAAGTACACGGCGTTATGTATAGAATGATACTACATAGGACATCAAGGGAAGGAAATGAAAGGGTCATTATAAGCCTAGGACTGGATGCTGTGACTTCAATCTAGAGAAGGGCCGCGCAGATCGATGATCCACAGCCTTGGTGATCCTGAGGGTTTGATGGTAATGGTGTTTGATGTTTTCCAGGGCCAAGGAGGTATATGGATTATGCTTTTTTGTGGATGATGGAAGGGTCAAGAGACATGAGCCTTTTGTGGAGGTTAAGGATGTGTTTGGACCTTCTGCTCTTTGGCCCCGAGCAAGTCGAGTCTGTGCTATCTTGCTGAAATCAAGAAATCTAAACTTTAGAGACCCTGAAACAAAGAGATTGGTCTACTTGAAAACCTTTAAGAAACCACTTGAACTCGAAAGTAGACTTGAATGGCTAGACTAAATCTGATTTAAGGGCTATGACTCGAGAATAGATTCAAACCTAAGATGGGCCCTATTTCAGAAGTAATAGGACCTCTTAGACCTATTCGAGCCATTTGAAAATTGAATGGTCTAGGCCTGAGTCTAATATCGAACCTGAGTTCAGTTTAAGGTTCTAAGAAGTTGAAGTTGAAGCGAACCTAATTCAGTTTTAAGGCTCTTGGGTTGAGTGGGTTGAGATTGAATGAATTTGAATTGAACCGAATCTGGTTTAAGGTCAACAGGTCGAATCTAAGTCAGATTTAAGATCTCTTGGTTGGAATTGAACCTAAGTCAGACTCTTAGGTCGAATGGAGTTTGAAATTGAACTGGATTGGAATGGTGCCCTAATGATCATCTGAACTTCATGTCTTGAACAAAGTTAAGAAACTGGGCTTAATTTGGGTTAAGAAATTGACGTGAATGAAGAGTTCCCCAAGTTAACAAGCACATTGATTGAAACACAAAACGCAATTTTATTCACTAAGGTCAGATCTAAAGTGAACTAATAAGGTCCGCTTGGTTTTAAGTCTGAAGTGTACATGCCTAAAGAGTAGAGCTGGTCACAATTTCACCACCACAAACATATTGGTGAGTATGGCCGAGATACCTTATATCACCATCAGTAACACGTGATACGGGACTGGCGGGATACAGGATACCTTAGCCAATGTGATCATTAAGCACATGCAACAAGATAAAAACCCCCTTAAGGTGATCTCGACATAGACATGCCCATATTGAGACCAAGGTGCCTAAAGGATAATGATCCCTATTCGAAGGGTCACAAGCAAAATTCAAATTGATTAGAATATGAACTACGAGACTTTCAAGCTGTCCACTCACCATGGTGATTATCCCCAGTGAAGTCGCCAAAAACTGTAGGCTTCGGCCGCTCTTAGGCAGGCGGTGCCTCAGCTTCAGTGTCATGGAGTTGAGCCCAGGGAATCCGCATTGAATGCGTTGGGAGTGTGTCGCGAATTGAGGGGATCGCCACCGTGCCCTATATAGGTTATTCACGGACGCCGAGAACCATTGGTGCCAAATTAATGGCCCCACGTCCAATCAAGTAACCAGTCGTGGGTTTCGGGGGACATGGTACGAATCAGATCTGTAACCCAATTCCGCGCATGTACAGGCCCTCTACTCGGTCTCATTGTAGTTCCAAAATCAATAAGCAATTGAATTCAAAAAGGAGCCTATTGATTTAGACTATTGGCAGAAGTGCATTGATTAATTAGGTGGTTGCTAATAACAAACCAAGACTCTACAAGGATAAGCCGGGATACTTGAATTGTAGATCAATGTCTTATTAAGGTGCCTTGTAGAAAACCCGCGGTCGTCATAGACTATATCTCGACTTTAAATGTGAACAAGCGCAAATTAATATTCCACGGTCTTGTTTTAAGCAATAATAATGAACAAGTTGTGTATTGAAATATATATATACAACGAGACACTGAAAATACAAGCGTTAGTAAGGCCATAAATAAATGATATGTTGTACCTCCTCACCTTCGTCACTGGCAAACATATCAAATCCAGTTAGAATGAAAATTCAAAGAATCGACCTCTTCGATTGAATTGCTTAATTGAGACAAAACAAACGCCGTTAGTATTGACAATAATAATATGAAATATAAAACTCAAAAACATGGGAAACAATGAATAAGTTAAGAAAAACCTAACATTATTTTACCATTGAACGATTAAAAGGTGAGTTCTAACTTGTTTTAATTGCAATTAAAACTCAAAATAATGGTTATCAAATGAAAAGTGACAAAAAAGATTAAAAAGAGTAAAGAGAGTTGTTTTGTGAGTAATCTCAGATTATAATACCCTATATTAATCAGCTTGTTGACTTCGACAAATCCGATGCTTTGATTGAGATAACGAATGGTTTTGAGTGTTATGAAAGTCGTATAGATGTGTCTCCGTTCGACTTGAACTGTCAAGTCGTGAAGGTGATAATCTGACGAGCAGTTCGTGTGAACGTGAATGTGATTGTGCAGTGAAATTGTGCATCCACTCGAACTGACAGGCAACGGCGGTTATTTATAGGCACGACAGCCAAATTTCGAGGCACAATCATAACCCTGACATATATTACGCTGAGCATGAGCGTATAACGCTCATGAGGCGAGCGTATATATCGCTCATTCCAAGCGTATTATACGCTTCTCATTTTGATGTAGTTTTGCAGCACAACAAATCGTATCGCAAACAAAGCTGAGCCTATATCACACGCTCAAGATGGAGCGTATTACGCTCCTGCAGATGAGCGTATATACCGCTCCATTCAGCGTATTATACGCTCACATGGTTTAGTATATATTTCCAAAAACCATCAGATTATGTATTTGATTTCCTCCCGATTTTAATCTCCGTGATTCCCTTGATTCGCGCACCTAGACACCCTTGCTACCCAAGCAAAGGAGTTCTAGGATGTTCTAGAAAGTTCCCCACGTATTTCCGGAGTATTTTCTAATTAATTCACTGTATTTTTCCTGCGTATTCTGTGTATTTAAAACGTTGCAAAATTCATCAGAAAATCATAGAAAAATCAGAAAAAAAATTAAAAAATTGGCGGATTTAGAAAAATGTGACGCACATGATGGAAATCAAAAAGCATCGAGATCGCCAGGTGACTTGTTTGAAAAACCTTCGAAAACCTTTGAGTTTATCGAGAAAACCGAAAGAAAATATGTTTTGCCTTGTAAGTGACCTTTGCCTCAAATAATCCGAGTACGACCTCAGATTTCCAATTTCGGAGTTCAAAGCAATCTTTTCTAGTCGAAACAAAAGCGAGACCGCGGTATTTTCCATACGATTACTCAATTGTGGGAACAGCATTTTCAGGTGCTACAAGCCCACTTTGACTGAGTCTGAACAGAACGGATAGTGTTCGAAGACGAAAGTCAAAAGTATTGCGATTCGGCGACGGAGAAGCAACTCAAGACGTTCTGCGACCTAGATTACCTTTTTCGCCAGCTACCTGCAAAACAAGGTTAGTTTATGTAGCCGTGTTCCCCCTTGCGGTTCGATGTCTTGTAAAGTGTCTGGAGTCCTTGAGCGGTCAAATTTTCTCCGTCCGGCTAATCTGGAGAAATGGCAGGTGCGTCCCATGGCTTTCCGATGAGATGACATTGACTTGAAAATGAAGCCCTAATTCAGGATTAAGGACTAAACTTGGTGACGACATACGTTGTTTTTATAATGTCTAGCGAAATATTGCATGCAATCGTTGACTTGTAACTTGTGACTTTGAGATTGAAAAGGGCAGGAGTCATTGATCTTTGAAGAGTTCTTTGAATTTGGCGAGGGCCTTGTCTTGTCCTGGTTTAGACATGGTTTTGAAGAGTCATTGAAGGAGTCTTGCTAAGGTCTGGGTTCTAGACATGGTTTGAAAGAGTCATTGAAATTTGGAAAGGGTCCTTTGTTAACGTCTGTTTTAGACATGATTCATTGAAGAGTCTTGTCTAGGTTGGTTTTAGACATGGTTTTTGAGAGAGTCATGGAAGTGGCTTGTTCTAGTCTGGTCAAGACATATTTGAGAGTCGTCCTTTGAAAGTGGCTCGTCTAGTCTGATTCTAGAACATGATTTGAGAAGAGTCTTTGAATTGAATGGGTCTTTTGTCTAGGTCCTGATTCTAGACATGTCTGGAGAGGTCATTGAAGGATCTTGTCAGGTCTGGTTCAAGACATATTTGAGAGAGTCTTGAAGATGGCTTTGTCACTAGGTCTGATCTAGCATGATTTGAAAAGTGACTTGCTAGGTCTGATTCTAGACATGAATTTGAAAGTGTCCTTGTCAGGTCGATCTAGACATGATTTGAAAGGACTTGTCTAGGTCTGGATTCTAGACATGATTTGAAAGTGATTTCTAGCGTCTGATTCTAGAGCATGATTTGAAAGTGGACTTGTCTAGGTCTGATTCTAGACTGATTTTGAAATGTCTTGTCTAGGTCTGATTCTAGACTGAATTTGAACAGTGTCTTGTCTAGGTCTGATTCTAGACATGCATTTGAAAGTGACTTTGAATTTGAAAGGTCCCCAGTCTAGGTCTGTTTCTGACAATGAGGACGATACTTAGAGTCATCATGTACAAGGTAATTGAAGAGTGTCATGAAGAGTGACTTGGACTGACTTGACTAGACATTGACGAGACAGTTGACTTGATGGAAAGTGACAGGGTCCAAAAGTGATTTTTTTCAGGATTTCCTCTTTGATAGCAAAAGACTTTGAACCACAGTAAATAGGGCCTTGAGGAGACGAGAAGCCCCAACTGGAAATTAAGGAGCCATGATGGTGACACCCCCAGCGAGGCTTTGAGACAATGTATTTACGGCTTAGAGTCAACAAGGGACAGGTGATGGTTGTATGGATGAAGTTCCAACAAGATGTACTAACCCGGTCAGGTGGCTTTACTTCTTTGGATTGAGTTAATGATCCTTGAAGGTGACCAAGAATAGGCTTATGTTGAGAATAAAAGGTCAAATTTGGACTAATGGGTCAATGATGTTGGCTATGCTGGTTGGTCTAATTGATTAGTGTCAAGCATCGAGTCTAATGTCAGGTTCTAGACTGGCAAATAAACATAATCGAATTCTATAGCAATCAAGACTCAAAGCT